>OZ014514.1:28710079-28875672 GCA_963966075.1 Aphodius sticticus
TATTTAGAAGTTTCATGGCCAAACTTAGAGCTGAAAAGCTTTCTGTTGAAAAGGGTCCAAAGGAACTGGTGGTTTACTCATAGCATTTTTCGAAGATTTTGCAAATGAGCGGCTATTTGTGTAATGTCGTCAAAATAGTTAAATAATAAATTAAAGGAGAGGAAATTTTCTATAATTTATGTATATGACATTTTTTGGTAGAATTTATAGTTTGGCTGCATGAGCAAATTCTATTTCATCGAGATCGGTCGTACTGCTTTAAAACTAGTAGCCAGGATATGTCAGATTTTTTGATTCTAATGACAGTAGCTAGTGTCAAACGCTAATGTTTTGAAAATACTACTGTCAATATAGGCTGTGTTCGGATATTGAACACCGTTACACTTTTTACAGCCAATAATACGTAGGTGTCATTTGGACGGTGTACCCGGTGTCAACGGAGTACAATATCCGAACGCAGCTTTAATCGAGATATCTGTCTAGTTCTACTAGTTTTATTTTAATGCAGACATAGCCGATCTCGATCAAATAGAATCTCATGCAGCTAAACTATTAATTTTCTATATAGTATGATAAAGTCATGTGCCTGGCCACATCAGATTTTTTACATTTAAATCTGTCCGAAATTAAAATAATAGAGATCTGAAATTTTGGAATCTGGAATTTGAATCAAAGTAGGTCCAACCATTTTATTTCCTAAAAATCTCCTAACATGTTTTTAATACACATTTTGCATGTGACGTCACAAGAAAATACGGAAAATCTTTCAAAACAACATGTCTCGAAAAAAGTTACCCGAAGTAGCTTTTCTTGTGAAGAAATCTGATGTGGCCAGACACTAGACTTTATCATACTATACAGCAGTGTCAAACGGTGAAGATCTGACAGTATTGTCAATAGAATCAAAATAATTGTCAAATCCTGGCAAACTAAAAATTAGCTATACTATTAATTTTACCAAAGAATTTCATAGACATAAATTATACCAAATCTCTTCTACTTTAATTATACAATATTATACAATATTATTTAACTATTTTGACGACATTACGGAAATAGCGGCTCATTTGCAAAATCCATCAAAAGTGCTAAGAAAGGTCCAGTTCTTTTGGGCCCTTTTGAACAAACCCGTTTTTGTGGCGACGATTCCGGAGAAACTACTAAAGTTACAGGGACGAAACTTCATATTTAGAAGTTTCATGACTAAACTTAGAGCTGAAAAGCTTTTTGTTCAAAAGGGTCCAAAGGAACTGGATGTTTACTCTTAGCATTTTTTAACGATTTTGCAAATGAACCGCCATTTCTGTAATTTCGTCAAAATAGTTAAATTTTTTAGTAAAATTAATAGTTTAGCTGTATGAGCAAATTCTATTTGTTCGAGATCGGTCGTGTCTGCATCAATATAAAACTAGTTAGGCAGGATTTGACATATATTTTCATTCTAATGACAGTAGGTAGCGTCAAACGCTGATGTTTTGACAATACCTACTGTCAATAGTATCAACATACCTGTGAAATCCTGACTAACTAGTTTTATTTTAATGCAGACACGATCGATCTCGATCAAATAGAATCTCATGCAGCTAAACTATTAATTTTATATATAGTATGATAAAGTCATGTGCCTGGCCATATCAGATTTTTTTCTTTTTACTGAAAACACAGGGTTTTATTATTGTTGTGACAACACATTACAATACTACATTATAAAATGCAGTTATCATAATTTGCATTAAATTAGATTTAAAACAGCTTGTCTTTATGACATATTATATTTAATTGTGAAAAACTGATACCTACTTTAGATAAAGTTTAACAATTTCTTATTTTTCTGTCTTCGTCTTAACACTGTATGCTAAATCAATATTCTGGCAATGGATGTGGCATTTTGAGGGCATCAAAACTCAGAAAAACTAAAATTTCTTTAGAAACGAAAAATTTGTTCTATAGGAATATTTATGTTTACAGGTATAGTTGGGTCCACCTGGTATATATTTTTGTGCGTAGCATATTATTGTGTAAATATTTTGAGAACTGTATTGCAGCCGCAAACAGTTTCCTTCTAATTTAAAAACCGATACAATATTTATAAATTAAAATCTTTTATTGTAGATTAACACCCTGTATAAATAATCAGTTAGTTTTAGCTTATATGGTTATACTTGTCATGGATTTGAAAGTAGATACCTACTTGGTCTAAACATAACCCTTTTGAAAGGTCCACAAAAAAAACGAATAAATTCATAAAATAATAACGACAATAACTTTTCGTTGCTAAACAATCTGCAAAGGAAATCGAAACTTGTGCAAAAAATCGAGCCGATCGCGGCGGCGGGTCTAAAATTAAGTAGGCCACGCCTACGCCCGGCGTCTCGTCTTTTGTTTATCAACACTCGGGTATGCTCGATTTCGACATTCTTAGGCCTCAGTGTTGACCTTCGGTTATCATAACTCGTTGGGACGATGGCTCATCGCTCTCTCGGTATAAGTAGGCCTTGGTCCTTTTTGGTAACCAACGGAAACAATTGCCTTCGGTGGCTTCCGTACACGATAACACTCGATAAACAGTAGACGACAAAAACCACATCGGTTTATTGTTGATTGTTTCGACCGCAGTTTTGTGACGCTGATTATTAATTATTTTTTATAACTTCTACGTGACATGAATATTAATATGTTTTTGTATTCCAACTCGAAGGTAACTTTGTCGCGACTATTGATTTGTACAGGTGGAAAGTTGATATATAATACATACGTAATCGTATTTTTTATTCCGGTTTAAGTTAGCGTGGTCCTTATTTTATAACTTTTAATTTTTTGCAGGACCCTCTCATATTGTTCCTTTATATCTATTCTTAATTCCTGTGAAATTTGAGATCGATGACATACTACAAAAATTTCTGTTTTTCTTCAGGGTGCATTTAGAATCTCTTCTATATATTTTTGTTTTTGTTTTCTTCAGTTTTTATGTCATAAAGGTTGCGAACAAGATTTTGATGCAAGCCGATATCTCAGGAACGAATGTTAGCAGGACAACGCAGTTATCATCCAAATAATCCTTATTTACTGCAATACATATCCCTCGAATTTAATAGCATTCCGACTATTTGTTAATTTTTAAGACCGAAATAAACATGAACAATAGTTTGCGCTGTTCGGCTTCCCTCGCTTGTGGGTTTTGGTGCGAGGCAGTCGAACGAGATGCGAAGTTTTTACGCGATCAGTGAATCCGTTGTCAAAACATCAGCGTTTGACACTACCTACTGTCATTAGGATGAAAATATCTGTCAAATACTGGCTAACTAGTTCTATATTAATGCAGACACGCACGACCGATCTCAATCAAATTTGAGGATTCACAATTCAGAATTTGCTAATGCAGCTGAACTATTAATTTTACCAAAAAAATTCATATACATAAATAGGGTATTTGACTATTATTGGAAAACCATCTTAGTGTGTTTATTCCTTCACTCTACATTGTAAACGCATTATTTTTCGTAATTGTTTACTCAATATTTCATAAAAATCAGCGTTAAAAATTGAATCACAAAGACTCCCGCCAAAACGATACTTTCTGTAGTGTGACGTCACCCGATAGTAGATGTCAATTGTGTTGTTTTCACAATTTCTATATAAAAATAGGTTATAAATGGTGTATAAATCCACAATGCAGAGATACGTCAAGAAAAACTCCCGATAAACTATTTGTAGCTCTTCCGCAAGATTTGAAACTGCGAAGAAAGTGGTTGGCTCGTAGAAATCCAAATGAAATAAATAGCGGCCAATACAAGTGTTTTTTGTTGTGAAGATTACTTCGACATAAGTAAAACTGACTAGAATAAGTTATCTATCGTATTTTCGAACCAAGTATTATCTGATCTGACAGCTTAAGGTTAGGGCTATCCTAACCTACAAAGTTATGCTTACATGGCACTTTAGTGCTATTAAATTCAAACCGGATAAGCAGCGTACTAACGAATGACGTCACTGGAAACTGGGCCAATTACAGAGCGTTTTCAATCACGTGATAGGACGTGAATAAAATTCAGTTTAATGTTGGTTTTTAATAGAAATAAAGTATATATATTTTTTTAAAATTAATAACAAATAGTTTTCTTAAACTGTAACCTATTAGGATGACTATAATACAAGCCATATTTTTAATACAGTCAAATACCCTATTATACAAAGTTTCCTCTACTTTAGTTGATTATTTAACTATTTTGACGAAATATCAGAAATGGCAGCACATTTGCAAAATTGTTGAAAAATGCTAACAGTAAACATCCAGTTCCTTTGGACCCTTCTGAACAAAACTTCTTTCAGCTCTAAGTTTAGTCATGAAACTTCTAAATATGAAATTTCGTCCAAATACTTTAGTTTTTTGTTTTTGCTAGTTATATTTGTATGTGGAAAATATATGAATTCCCAACATGTAACCACATTTTAGGGTATTCTAATAAGAAAATCTGTATTTTTGGTACAGGCATTGGTAGAAGTAGTCCAAATATATGTTTTTCAGACAAATAAGAAGTAAAAACTATATTGATTAAGATAGGACTATCTAAGTACTTTTGTGCATAAAAATGTTAAGATCAACATGGGCCAGCCTATATGTATTTTACTAGAATATATTTTTTTGTGTATCGTTCCTTACACAGTCCAAAGTTTGTTCTAATAATGCAAACGTTAATAAAATAGTCAATATTTAATCATATCGACTAGCATTGCGAAATATGTCTGCCAGAGATAGCAAACCACAGCACACGCTTCAATGTAACGGACATGACTAAACGATGACTGGATTATATGAAATTATATCCTATAATGTCGTACTTCATACAATCGTCAGATTTTTGGTACGGGCTAACTATTTAACACCGGATATGATACATTCACGGTCATTCAACTGTTTGATAGGCTATATTCTGATCTATGAATCAGTCCATACCGTACATACTTTCTTAAACGACTTTTGAGTTGACGTAAATGCGAAACTAGGCAGAAGGCAGTGTAAATATTCGGAAAGTTGTTTTATTTGAATTTATTTAGGAGAAAATGCTTTGCGCGATGACTTCTAATGTGGTAAAACCTCGAAATTAAAACGAAGAAAGTATAACATGGTTTCTAACCTCATTCTATAAAACAAACTAATTAATTGGTAAATCAACACACAAACTATTAACGGTAACAACTCTAATATGTTTATGTGAACTAAATTGTTTATGTCTCACGGTCATGGTTAACATAACACCGAATTGATGAAATTAAAACTACTCACTTAATCAAATTGTAAAATTGGCAAATATTGAACTTGAACACCAATAACATGTCAACAGTTATTTGGCCTTGGAATAGATGATGTGGCCAGGCACATGACTTTATCATACTATATATAAATTTTTCAGACTTTCCTCTACTTTTTATTTATTATTTAACATTTCGACGAAATTCCAGAAATGGCGGCTTATTTGCAAAATCTTTCAAAAATGCTAAGACTAAACCTCCCGTTCCTTTGGACCCTTTTCACCAGAAAGCTTTTCAGCTCTAAGTTTGGTCATGTATGATAAAGTAAAAATAAACGGGCGTACCTATCAAGACATTCATTAAAATCAATCACCCAGTATGTGTAGATAGTTTCTCTTAAATGTGTTTGACATAATTTCGTCTTTTTTTCTGTTTTCTAGGTATTCCTTGTCTAACGGGTGCTGTGAAATGCTACCAATGCTCTCAAGTGCGAAACACACAGAGCGACAGTAACATAAAGTTATGCTCACACTTCGACTATTCAAATGATTACGTAGTGGACTGTCCGTATTCAACAATGTGCGTCAAGAAGCTATCCTCAGTCAACATCACAGGTAACGATAGACCGCCAGAATTCAGTGTGAACGCGCCTTGCCTGGCACGCTTTCAGTGTGGACGCCCCTTGAAATTTTCGCTTTATCGCATAAACGGAGTTTTCAATCAACAGAAAAGCAAGGGTGATTTATATACGGTTGTTTGACTCAAGTATTCATATGTTTAAAGATTTTTAGAGCATGTTTTTTGTTTGTTTTGATAATATCCTGTCAAGATTGAGTAAAAAATAGGCTGTTACGGCGTTTTTCAAATAACATATTTTTGACATATCTTGCATAGTGTAGAATCATTTGTTTAGTGATGTTCGTAAAATTTCCACATGACTAAGCTTAAAATCTCAAAACTTTTAAAAATTTTTTTGCTGGAGGGCAACGATCCAGCCCAATCGGTTCCTTTTGCGGAAAAAAACCCAATATTTGAGCACCACAAATTTCACATTTAAAATACATTGGAAAAATGCATCTTCTTTTCTTTATTTCTTCACATTTCGGATTTAGAATAAAAAATATGCAAGAGAATTTCAGATATTGTTCAGAACTTCCCAAAGACCAAATCCACAACCACTATTCTTTTTTTCACCGCCCCCAGCCTCACCTGCAGTGCCCTAAAAATGAGGCAACATTTTCCCCAAATTTACAATTTTACATTACGTGATTTATTATTTTTTTGACAGTAATTACTATTATTGGATTATTGACATGTTTTTTGTCATTTAACTAATTTAAAAATTAAAAAAATTGGTTAAACAATAACCATTTGTTTTAAAAAAATATACAATGTTACGAATTTTTCCATTTGTTGCAAAAATTATTAAATTATTGCTTTTTTGTCATTTAGTAATTGTTTGAACAATTACCACGTGTTTAAACAAAAATTTATGTTGTTACGCACATATTTTTATAGTTTTGCAGAAATTATTAGATTATTGGTATTTTTTGTCATTTATTATTATTTACTAATTTTCAATTGTTTAAACAAATAATCAATACATAATAATAAACAAATGTAATTTTCTAATTTTTTGCATAAATTATTATTAGATTATTGGCAGTTTTTTGACATTTATTAACTAATTTGTAATTATTAAATTATTGGCATTTTTTGTCATTTATTAACGAATTTGCAATTCTTTAAACAAGTACCAATTTTTTAAACAAGAATTTACAATGTCTTTTTGTTTTTCCTTTTGTAGAAATTATTATTGTTACATTGTTGGCATGTTTTTTTTGTAATTTCTAACTTAATGTGCAATAGGGTATTTGACTATTTTTGGAAAACCATCTTAATGTGTTTATTCCTTCACTCTACATTGTAAATGCATTATTTTTTGTAATTATTTCCTCAATATTTCATAAAAATCAGCGTTAAAAATCACAAAAAGGCCCGCCAAAACGATACTTTCTGTTGTGTGACGTCACCGGTTAGTGATGTCAAGATGATGTGATGTCAAGATGTCAAATCGGCCCATATGGTCTGTCAGCATCGGCATCGTCGCCGTTTGGTAATTGTGTTGTATGATGTGTTGTTTTCACAATTTCTACATAAAAATGGGTTATAAATGGTGTATAAATCCACAATGCAGAGATACGTCAAGAAAAACTCCGGATAAACTATTTGTAGCTGTTCCGCAAGATTTCAAACTGCGAAGAAAGTGGTTGGCTCGTAGACATCCAAATGAAATAAATAGCCGCCAATACAAGTGTTTTCTGTTGTGAAGATTACTTCGACATAAGTAAAACTGACTAGAATAAGTTATCTATCGTATTTTCGAACCAGGTATTATCTGATCTGACAGCTGAAGGTTAGGGCTATCCTAACCTACAAAGTTATGCTTACATGACGCGTTCGTGCTATTAAATTCAAACGGGAGAAGCATAAAAGCGCGTTCGGATAACCCGGTATTGTACGGTGAGAGTGACGCGCTGCATAATAGGCGGACTAACGTCATACGGCGTTTATCTGCATATAAGAGAGAGACAGCCGACCCAAGTTATCTGAGCATTGCTCTCCCCATACCATACCCTGACAAACCGAACGCGCTCTAAGGCGGACTAACGAAAGACATCACTGGAGACTGAGCCAATTACAGAGCGTTTTCAATCACGTGATAAGACGTGAATAAAATTCAATTTTAATTTTGGTTTTTCATAGAAATAAAGCATTTTTTTTTTGAAAAGTAATAACAAATAGTTTTCTTAAACTGTAATCTATTAGGATGACTATAATACATGCCATATTTTTAATACAGTCAAATACCCTATTGTTTGAACAAATAAATTTGCTTAAACAATAACATTCAATATTAGTACATACGTATTTCTTGACAAAAATTATTATAGGATTTCTGATCTTTTTTGTAATTTTGGTTTTACGATATCGGTCAAACAAGTAATGTGGTTGCAACACTAATTATTATTATAGGTTATAATTGAAAAAAAAGACAAGAAATACAATAGTTTTTGCAAACTAGTTAATTAATGACAAACAATGCCAACAATCTAATTATATATAATTTCTCAAAAAAAAAAGAAATCTATGTTCGTAACATTGTATATTTTTGTAAACAAATGGCATTTGTTTAAACAATTACAAATTAGTTAGTAAATGATCAAAAAATACCAATATCCTAATAAATATGTCCGCAACATTGTATATATATATCTGTTTATACAAATGGTATTTATTTAAACAATTGCTAGGTAATTTGTTAATAAATGACAAAAAAACAGTAATTTAATAACTTCTGCAAAAAAATGGAAAAATATGTTCGTAACATCGTATATTTTTGGTTAAACAATGGTATTGTTTAAATAATTTCAAATTAGTTAATAAATGACAAAAGAATATGTCAATAATCCAATAATAATCACTTCTGCCAAAAACAATAATAAAACACGTAACATTGTAAAATTAAAATTTGGGGAAACTTTTGTCTCATATTTAGGGTACTATGGGAAAGGGGGGTGGTAAACAAAAAAATAGTGGTTGTGGATTTGTTCCTTGGGGAGTTCTGAACAATTTCTGATAATCTCCCGCAACTTTTTTTCTAAATCCGAAACGTGAAAAAAAAGGAAAGAAGATGCATATTTGCAATGTATTTTAAATGGGAAATTTGAGGTGCTCGGTGGCTCGTGTTAACGTTAACCGATTTTTCTGAAATTTGGGGGGAATTTTTTTCTGGAAAAGGAACAGATTGTGGGGATCGTTGTCCTCTAGGGAAAAGTCCGGTTTTCTGACCACCCTAATGCACACGTTCAGTACGTACACCACTTGAAATATAAACACCGTCAGTGTGTACGCAACTTAATTTTATTTTTCTTCTAAATTTCAGGTCAAATAAACGTCACATCGAGAGGCTGTGCACTACAAAAGTACGAGTATCAAAAATACGATCAGGAGAGTAAGAAATGGCACGGGGCCATAGAAGTACAGGAGGTGTACGAAGAGGGATGCTTTGTTTCGGACAACAAGGGGTTGAAAATTTCGTACACGGAGTTCTGCTATTGCAGGGGAGATTGGTGTAATTCGGCCGCAGTTCGGAAGCCTAGTATATTTATTTTATCTGTGATAATGTTAGTTTTATATGGTACGGTTTATAGAATACGTTACTTGACGTGACCTATTTTACTGGAGGCGTATTTTTTGCGATAATCAATTTATTCTCGACTCACGACTCTCGTATGTATGTATATCCAATAAAATTCCTATTTTTTTGTTATTTTATTAGAACTGTTTTACTGCCTGCGAAATAAAGTACGTTTTGTTGCAGTGTGTTCAATTCCTCATAAAAATTTATGAAAAATAAGCCATGTATGTGCATTTTGTAATTATTCAATAAATTTTTGACTATTAGTGCGTGTTTAGTTGTGTTTATTTTTTATTGTTGTTATATGGTTATGAGATTAAGAAGTTATTGGACAATTTAAACCACAGAATAGAAAATGATGGCTGATACAAATATCGATTGCCAATTTTTTAAGGTCTTAAATTAATTTTCTGGATTAATCGCCCATCTTAGTGTGTTTATTCCTTCACTCTACATTGTAAATGCATTATTTTTCGTAATTATTTCCTCAATATTTCATACAAATCAGCGTTAAAAATTGAATCACAAAAAGTCCCGCCAAAACGATACTTTCTGTTGTGTGACGTCACCCAATAGTAGATGTCAAATCGGCCCATATGGTCTGTCGGCATCGGCATCGTCGCCGTTTGGTAATTGTGTTGTATGATGTGTTGTTTTCACAATTTCTACATAAAAATGGTTTATAAATGGTGTATAAATCCACTGCAGAAATACATCAATAAAAACTCCGGATAAACTATTTGTAGCCGTTCCGCAAGATTTCAAACTGCGAAGAAAGTGGTTAGCTCGTAGAAATCCAAATGAAATAAATAGCGGCCAATACAAGTGTTTTTTGTTATGAAGATTACTTCGACATAAGTAAAACTGACTAGAATAAGTTATCTAATGTATTTTCGAACCAGGTATTATCTGACAGCTTAAGGTTAGGGCTAACCCTAACCTACAAAGTTATGCTTACATGGCACTTTGGTGCTATTAAATTCAAACGGGAGAAGCATAGCGTATACTAACGAATTACGTCACTGGAGACTGAGCCAATTACAGAGCGTTTTCAATCACGTGATAGGACGTGAAAAAAATTCAATTTTAATTTTGGTTTTTAATAGGAATTAAGCATATTTTTTTGAAAAGTAATAACAAATAGTTTTCTTAAACTGTAATCTATTAGGATGACTATAATACAAGCCATATTTTTAATACAGTCAAATACCCTATTTTGATAATTAGTGCAAAAAGTAAACTAATCCTCACAGCTTTTAGTTATTGCATTATTTGTCAAAAAAAACATGATTCTACAATAAAAGTTTTTATCATTTTTTTAAGAAACAGGACAACTAGTTTGCGTACGGAGTGTTCATAATCTTGTACTAACTACTCTGTTACATTGCCTCATGTGTGCTTTGCTCTATTTTGCTATGTTTGGCAGACATATTTCGCAGCGCCAGTTGATATATTTGTTTAAATATTGACTATTAGTGTTTACCTATTAAAACAAATTTAAACTGTGTAAGTGGAACATTTTAGTGCAAAAAGTACTATAATAGTCCTACTGAAATCCGTAATGTTTTCGAGTGATTGGATTATTTGTCTAAAACACATCATTTTAAAAAACAAATAATATCTCAACTACCAGAAATGTGTTCCAGTTTATGGCGAAATCCTGTTAAGAATGGGAAGGTTCTATCAATTTTGAAGACACAGGATAACAGTTTGCATAACAACATGTTCATAATTTTGGAAAACTACATCTATCAAACACGTGCATATACTAAGAATACTGATTTTCCTATTGAATCACCCTGTATGTGGTTACATTTTTGGAATTTAGATATTTTCCACATACAAAAAGTACTAGCATAGTATTGTGCAAAAATATACTATTTTGGAAAAAATGCAATTGTTTCCAAAAATGGAACCATACAGGGTGTTCCAATAAGCAAATCGATATTCTTGGAATAGAAATTGTTTGATAGATTAGTCCAATATTATAAACACACTGTATACAAGTCTTGAAATCGAAGGTCTTGAAATCGATAGAACCACCCATTTTAACTAAAAAAAAATTGTCTATGAGTTCAGATATAATTTGGTAGATGCTGCTTTTTTTGACAAATAAAACAAACTCTAAAACTGTAAGGAATTTTACAATTCATACAATGTAAAATTTCGCAAAATTTAAAAATATGTATATAGATATATAGAATATACCCTTTAAAAAACTGATAATGACCTCGTTTTCACGACGCTAAAATACAAAAATTCCTGACCTATGAAAAAATATAAACTTCCAAAAGATGCAATACAACTTTTCTTTTAAATTGGCCCAATATGTTTTTTTCACTTTTTGATCTCGAAAACATTGAATTTGACGGCGGTTCTTCTCTACACAGTTCTAATTTTCAATATTTAAACTTTCATTTGACCCTAATTAAAGAATTCTGTAATATCACATTTTTACTTTATCATATGTAGTATTGCAATCGTGCCGAACACTAAAAAAAGTTTTGGGCCAAATATTCTTGGTTTTACATGACATATCCAAGGATACCTCACACACCAACATTCCCAATGATGTTTCAAAAGTTGGTATCAGGTTTACCAACTTTTGGTTCAAGCAGGAACTTCATAAATATTTAACCACATTAATTCAAAAAGATTCACACCGTATACCACGAAACAAAACCTTATTTTAAGGTCAAATACCATTCTTGGAAATGTCAGTTCTCAAATAAATCAATAAAAAAACACTCACCTTTGAAGAATTCTCGACCAAACACAAGAAAACAACATCCTCTCTCTGCAAACGAACAGCTGCATGCAACGGAAGTTGAGTTTTACTCTTCAACATCTTATATAGTAACGGTCCTGACATATGCTCGAAATCCAAAGTATTCAGCTCATCCCAATACGTCGAAATTAAACCAGAACAATACTCCCGCAGTCTATTAGCATTGATCTCCTCAGCAAACGAATAAAACTTAACGCAAGTCCTAACCGTTACATTCTTAATCAAAATTTGCTCGCACTTTTGTACTAGCTCAAAAAGCTTGAATTTATGCGCTTTAACCATCAATCGTAACGTCAGATCATCCGATTTTAGATCTACTTCATCGGTATATACCCAATATATGATATTTTCCGCTACATCGCTATCAAATTCACACCAATCTAACTCCGTTAGGTCTGCTAATAGTTCTTCGCTCCAAATATCCGATCTTGAGGTTAGGACTAATTTATGCGCTCGTATTTGTTTATCTTTTAATAGGATGTTTAAATCGCTGTACGTTTCACTATCGTATAAGTTTTTTATCGTGCTCAAAAGGGAGTGACAAAAGGTGCTTTCCGAGTCATCTATGCCATTCGTAGCTGATAGATTTTGATATTTACGTTCGATTTCGTTGTACCGGTTCTGTAACTGAGCGTACTCCTCTTTTAACAGTTTTAAATGCTGCTGAAGTTTGGTAATTTCGGCATTTGCTGGAATATAAGTATCATGATCAGTTCGGTGTTTTTAAGTTGTAAATTATAGATTTTCGTACCCATTTTTGGCAGTGGGGTACAGTTTTTTCTTCGAAATTGTAATTTGTTAGAAACACATGAAAAATCGTATAAGAAACCGCCCCGTACGTTATCAACTAACAAAACACCTAACCTGTTATTTAGAAAATTAATGACGTATTAGCAACGTCATCTACCGGCACATGAAGATAACACAAAATTTTGCAAGATAAATTTTGCTTGAAATAAATCAAAAACGAAACAACTAACAAACTCATTATTTATTATATTTTATTTTCCAATTATAACAATAAATAATACAGAATTTTGTATTGTAATACCAGAACTATTGCTAATAACGAAATTCTAAGGTGACGCCATCTAGCGCTATTCTAATCAAGCTTGATTATTATTATCTTTATTAATAAAATACCAATTTAGCGCGAATAATAACACTGCTGTGGACTCGATGTCTGG
This sequence comes from Aphodius sticticus, assembly GCA_963966075.1. Taxonomy (NCBI): domain Eukaryota; kingdom Metazoa; phylum Arthropoda; class Insecta; order Coleoptera; family Scarabaeidae; genus Aphodius; species Aphodius sticticus. The sequence continues at coordinate 28,723,506 of OZ014514.1, forward strand.
TTTACTGAGGTATGCTTTAGCTTGTTCGACAGTCATTTCCACAACATCGATCAAATCTTCCTTTTTATTGCCTTTTATCTTCATAGAATCGGTGATTTCACAAAAATACAAAGTATTAGCTGTTCCTGTTCTTCCTGGTCCTGATCTGTACGTAATTATCTTTTCTAACGAATCAGCTTCTACTAAATATCCACACTCTTCGAGAATTTCTTCCGCAGCGATCTGTTTTAACGACAAATTTTTATCAACAATCCCAGCGCACAATTCCAAAGTGACGCCATTTTCGATCGGGAACTTTTTTACATCGATATCACCGATTTGTTCCGATTTAGGGAGTTTATTTACGTATAACACAGGCCGAAATTGTTTCACAAACACGAACACTTTTCTCGTTGTATTAAATATCAAAACACTAACACCGTCATGCACTGACAGCACGTCCCAGCATTTCTGTTTGCCGTTTTGCGTATATTCCATCGTAAATGGACGTAGAAATTTCGATTTTTCTAACGTTGTTACTCTTACGTTATCTATGTTGTCCATATTGCGGCCGCTCACGAGGAAGTCTGCTTGTTTTCTGCTGGTATTGATTGTTTCCACGCTGCGTTCCGCTGACTTAAAGCCTAGATAACTGAGGTTATGTCAGTAATGTGTATGTTTTTGTTGATTATATTCGTGTGGCATTGTAGTCAATTAGGAATGGGTACATAATAGTAGATAAATTGTGATAAATTGTATCAATTTACGTCAGTATTTGAGTTAAGAGTTAGATTATATTGTATGATACTATTTATCCAGCCTTTTATCTACCTATACCGAATGTATTTATTTATTAATATTTAATTGGTTATAATTATAAACTAATAAGAATAATAAAAACTTGAAAATAAAGTGATAAGGTGCGAAAATTATTAAATATCGGTATATTTATTGGGTTAGATATAGGTTAGGTTGATTATTTTGGAAATCTACCAACCGAAAGATGGCGCTTTATGCTACTGCAACTTATGATACCAAAAATAAGCAATCAATTAAATGACTCAACCAAAGATAGTATTAACAATTTCTGTAAAAATATTTGCAGAAGGTACATTGTAGTCTGGGGTTTCTGTTGTAAGAGTACTCAAGTCGATATCTGAGCAATTATACATGGCATTAACTTTATGTAAATCCCCTGAACTAAAACCCTCCCGTTGTCCAATTTTTGCTTCTGTTTCCTACAAAAAAATAAGCACACATTATACGAACAACAAAATTTAACTCTATTACCTTTGGATCTATTGTAGCCATTTGATTTTTGCTAAACGCGTACATAGAATAATGCATGACCGACTCATAGTCATATTTGACACCATAAGCTGTGCTACTATTCTCCTCTAACTTTTCAAAATTATTTTCCCGCCCTTTTACGATATTCTCCCAGTTTATCGTGACGAAATCGTCTCTTTCAAACCTAGTTTGCTCATGATGAAAACCCAGAGCGTGCATTAATTCGTGTATTGGTGTACCAAAAGTTGAAACGCAACCAGGACTTTGTAAATTTAAGTCTTGTTTTCCTCCTTTTCTACCAACACTCGACCAACAACCAGTTTTCGAGTTTTGGATGTTTAGATAATCCGAATCTTTCGATGTTTTTCGACGAAATCTGCAATTTGGGAAATAGAAATTGTAAGATTTTTATGGATATTGAAAGAGGACAAAATTACCTTTGAAACGAGTACGAACACGATATATTTATTTTCATTCGTTGAGAAGTTACAACAAAAAAAACGTTGCCATAGCTTACTGAGATGTAATATGAAAAGTTGAATATCTCGAGAACCATTTGGAATTTTTGAATAATTCAAACACTAATCGGTCCAGTATTTATTCCTCTTACAATTCAATGTCTTATTTAGCATTTTTAAGTAATAACTGATATTAAACACCAGAAATTTGTAAATATTCAATTGTATATAGAAATGATTTAAAATTTCCTTTAAAACGAGTACATACACGATGGAAGTACTTTGTTTCGTTTGGCAGATACGCTAAACGAGATAAGCTCATGGCCAACTAAGATTGAAAATTAAAACTTGAATATCTCAGGAACGAGTAGAGATAATGAAATGAGTCAAACGGCATTCGATTCAGTTATATATTGTCTTCTTTTTACCTTATGCAAGTTTTGTTGTGGTATTCCCCCATGGCTCCATAGATGGTCTCCAAATCCTTCTTCGTGTAAGGTCCTGTTATAACGTAAGGTACGACTCCATTTTCCCAACGAAGTTTTAAATCAACAAGTCCGTTTTTCGAGTTATCAACTATGATATCTCCCTCGAAATATTCTCCCATTTCTTCTGGATTTACTAACATGTTCTCGTTCCATTCGCTTACCAATTGACCAGTTTTTTCACTCGGTTGTACAACATATCCGGTAAATAAATTCGGGAGCCCAAAAAAGAACAAAGAAGTTGGAAGCAACATTGTTGATTGTTTTTTTCGAAATTCCGAGTGCTGGCGACAGCTTTTATTTTGTTGTATTTGCATAGATACATTTTAAGTGTGGTCTAATTTCGGTTGATAACAAATAAATATAATTAAGCCGTTTAGATTTGATATACAAACTTTGTAGAAATTCAAATCTTGTACATACAAAATGCGTTTGATTGTGTGCAGTTTTGACTGAGAGAATTATCAACTCGCTACTTCCGGTTTGTCTACACGCGCTTGATTTGTTATTTAAATTTTCAACCGGTATCTTGCAAAGTTGAAGGCTTAGTAATTATAACATTTGCATATTACACTTACGGTTTATTTCTTACAGTGCAACTAAAATAACTAAATATTTTTCTTTATATTCATGTTTAAAATGTATATTTATATTCTGGTATCTTTGAGCACAAGTTTAAATTTAAAATTGGTTATCTGTTCAATAGGGTATTCCGGTCATGTCAAAATTTAAGCAGATATTCGGTTTAACCTATTGTACAATTTATGAGGATTCATATAGTTAAGCTATGAGCTTTTTGACTTAGTTTTTCTATAAGATAATTGCAACTAAAAGTGCATTTCGTTTGAATTCACCGACCACCCTCGGAAATACACGATGATCACCGATCCCTAGTAGCGGTGGCAACAGCGGACAGCTCTCGAACAGCTGATCGGCCAAGTTGACGGTTGGCGACCCTGTTGTTTGACAACGAATAAAGGTAACTTTTTTGAGAGATGATTTGATCATTGAAACTTGAAGCCAAACATCTCTAATCTCGCTAGTCGGCAATGTAAAGAAAATCTTATCAGTAGTTACTGTTCTACTGCTGTTACAGCCCGGCACAGAACAATGTCGGCGTTGGAGTTTATACATTTTGAACAAGTGTTTGATATAACCTCAATAACCTAAGCAGGTGTCAACAAACGAGCGATTCTAAACGTTGACACAACAGAAGACAAAAATTTACTACGTGCACCCTAGATATAGCAACGTTGTCAAGTCGCTCACTTTGAGCGGTCTTTGTGACGTCACAAAGACCAATCCTAATTCAAACTTCAAACAACGATTTCTCTTAATTTAAAACAATGTTTGATATTTTACTTGTGAAGTAGCAAACAGTAGCACCCATACTTTGTAAAAAATGACAATTTCAAAAACACCGGAATACCCCATTCAATTGAGGTGCGTTCAGATTTACAGAATTCACGTACGTTCACGCTCTTTACGTTTGTTTTTCTGTATTATAGGTTATAGTATAATATAATAGTAAAAGTTTGCAGGTCGTTATGTTTAAAGCATATTCATAATTACTTTTTAATTGCTAATTCTCTATTATAATAAAAAAACACCCGCATGCTTCCGAGTTTGTTCGGTAGCGAACTTGTAGATGGCGCCACCTAAAATCTTGTTCAAATTGTCTAATTTTGTTCAGAGTATTTCATCACATTTCCACAATTATCCGTTTGGTTTATGGATTTTTTTGTGGAAAGGACATGAGAATAGCGACTTTGAGGTACGGGAAGTTCTTTTGCACGCTTGACATTACCGAATACTCACGTTTACCGCCAGGTAGTGTACATAACCTATAAATCGGTGTCTAGTGAAAACGTTATACAGAAATGGTTTGGCCTGAGATTTCTCAAGCTTTGAGCGCTCAGAAACGAGAATTAATCTTGTCCGGCGAAGAATTAGGGACTCGAATAAAGGAGAATGGAGTAGACGAACGATTATTTACGATTTCTTCTCTAAATTACCTAAATATAAACTCGACGAATAACTTCAAGCACATTCCGGATAATATCGTTCAACTTCAGAATCTGCAGTCTTTGGTACTCCACGGAAACTCTTTAACCGATGTAAACCCGAAGATTTTCGATTTGCACAAGCTAAAACTTCTTGACTTGTCGCATAATTCAATAGAAATTTTACCGAACTTGTTCGCTCAACTTCCGGAATTGATGACGTTGAATATATCTCGTAATAAATTGGAGACATTGCCAGACCTTAGCCAGAATGGCAAGTTGGCTATGTTGGACGCAGCAGAAAATAAGATAGCAAACGCTGATTCGATTTTTAACGACAATTTGAAGTGCCTTTCCGAAGTTGTTTTAACACAGAATTGTATTTCAAGCATTTCGTCGGGAATTGGCGCTTTAAGCAGCTTGAAAAGGTTGGAAATTGGTCGTAATCAACTTAAGAGTGTTCCGCATGAACTTTGCAACTGCTCGAAGATAAAAAGTAAGTATAAATGGAAGGTTATGTAGAAAAAAAAAACAAAATTTAACTTAAAACATGTATATTTGACAGAAATTCAGTTTTTGCGATGAATTAAATAAAAAAATTTTGAGAATTAATGTGTAATTTTAGTTCTCCTAGTATAATCATCTGTAACATTTTTTTAAAAAAGGGATGTGATAATCTCTTTTGAAATCTCTTGTCACAGATTTCAAAAGTTATTGAACATCAAGTTTAGCAACAATTTTGGTACATTTTGCTCTATTTGTGTGCAAAATTTAAAAAGAATTTTATTTGAATATTACTAAAACAATATACATTATAAATTTTATTTCTGTTTTGTCAGTTCTCGACCTTAAAGAAAATCCTTTCGATGATAAACGTCTTGGAAAGACTGTTGACAGCGGACGCCTCAAGCAGATTTTGGGCTACATTAAAGATCACGTAGCCCCCTCAAAAGAGGAGATTGCTCCGGCTAAGAAAAAAAATGCGAAGAAGGGTAATTCGAAGAGGGACGACAGCGGTGAACCGGAAGGTGTTGTGAAAAGGAATGCTACCGAGATAACTGTGCGATACTTCAAAGATGATGATGGAGTGACCGTCGATTGTGACGAAGAAGTAAAATCTGTCCGGCCGTACGTCCTATGCTGCCTCATCCGAGACGTTAAATTAACGGAGGAGAATTTTAAGAAATTCATCAGGCTGCAGACGGAGATCCATGATGGGGCCTGCGGGCAGAGGAATCTCGCTACCATTGCTACACATGATTTCGATAAGTTGGTGAGTTCTTTTTTTTTATTTGGGCATTGTTTTGAGGAAATTATTGCAGAGAACTTTAGGCAAGGGAAAATTTGTTATGAAAATTCACAATCATTCTATATAGAGCCACGATAAATGGAGTCCTATAACCTCAAAATTGTAGTTAGAAATTTTGACTTTTAGAATTTTGTTATGAAAAGTGTATTTAACAGTGATATGTAGAAATAGAATAGAATGGACTCTTATAATGTCGATTTTGAGGTATTTGGGAAATTATTGCAGAGAATTTTAGGTATGGAGAAATTGTTTTAAAAAAAGGGATTTTAGTATTATATGTAGAAAAACTAATCATGGAGTTCTATAACCTCAAATTTGAGTTTAGAATTTACTTTTTTAGAAACTTAATTTCAAAAGGGCATTTAACAATCATTCTATGTATAAATACAATAAAATTTTATACTTAGGTTTTATACTTTGATCTTGAGGTTAGAATTGTGTTTTCTTTTTTAAATTATTCCAGTGAATTTAAGGCAGAGTGAAATGTCATGATTATGGAAATATTGGAGTTCTATAACCTCAAATTTAAAATTAGAATTTTCCTTTTTTAGAAATTTGTTATAAAAAGGATATTTAACAATAATTTTGTGTAGAAACCCAATAAATGGAGTTTTATAACCCTGCTTTTTTTTAGGAAATTATTGCAGATAACGTTAGGTAGGGAGAAATTTGTTGTAAAAAAGGGCATTCACTCTATATACAAATACGATAGAGTTCCTGTAACCTCAATTTAGAGGTTAGAATTTAGCCTTTTAAGAAATTTGTTATGAAGAAGGCATTTAACAATCATTCTATGTAGAAATACGATAAATGGAGTTCTGTAACCTCAGTTTTCAGGTTAGAATTTAGCCATATAAGAAATTTGTTATGAACAAGGCATTTAACAATCATTCTATGTAGAAATACGATAAATGGAGTTCTGTAACCTCAGTTTTAAGGTTAGAATTTAGCCATTTACAAATTTGTTACGGACAGGGCATTTAACAATCATTCTATGTAGAAATACAATAAATGGAGTTTTATATCCTCGATTTTTAGGTTAAACTTTGACTTATTTTAGGAAATTATTGCAGAGAATCTTAGGTAGGGAGAAATTTGTTCTAAAAAGGCATTTTACAATCATTCCATGTAGAAATACAATAAATAGAATTCTATAACCTCAATTTTGAGGTTAGAATTTAGCCTTTTTAGAAATTTGTTATGAAATGGGTATTTACCAATCATTCTATGGAGTTTTATAACCTCAATTTTGATGTTACAATTATGGTTTTTAAGGAAATTATTGCAGAGAACTTTAGACAAGGGATAATTTGTTATAAAATTTCACAATCATTCTATGTAGAGCTACGATAAATGGAGCCCTATAACCTCAAATTTGGGGTTAGAAATTTTGATTTTTAGAATTTTGTTATGAAAAGGGTATTTAACAGTGATATGCTGAAATAGAATAGAATGGACTCTTGTAATGTCGATTTTGAGGTATTTGGGAAATTATTGCAGAGAATTTTAGGTAGGGAGAAATTGTTTAAAAAAAGGAATTTTAGTATTAATATATGGAAAAAAACTATTAATATAGTTCTATAACCTCTAATTTGAGGTTAGAATTTCACTCGTTTGGAAATTTAATTTCAAAAGGGCATTTAACAATCATTCTATGTATAAATACAATAAAATGTTATACTTTGATTTTGAGGTCAGAATTCTGTTTTTTTTTTATAAATTATTGCAGAAAATTTAAGGGAGAGGGAAATGTCTTGAAATAGACGATTGACAATCATTATAGAAATACTGGAGTTCTATAACCTCAAATTTGAGATTAGAATTTTCCGTTTTTAGAAATTTGTTATAAAAAGGACATTTAACAATAATTTTATGTAGAAAAATAATAAATGGAGTTTTATAACCCTAATTTTAAGGTTAGAATTTTGCTTTTTTAGGAAATTTTTGTAGATAACCTTAGGTAGGGAGAAATTTGTTGTAAAAAATGCATTTTACAATCACTATATAGAAATATGATAGACTTCTGTAACCTCAACTTTGAGGTTAGAATTTAGACTTTTAAGAAATTTGTTATGAACAAGGTATTTAACAATAATTCTATGTAGAAATGCGATAAATGGAGTTCTGTAACCTCAGTTATGAGGTTAGAATTTAGCCTTTTAAGAAATTTGTTGTGGAGCTCTTATAACCTCGATTTTTAGGTTAAACTTTTACTTATTTTAGGAAATTATTGCAGAGAATCTTAGGTAGGGAGAAATTTGTTTAAAAAAAGGCATTTTACAATCATTCTATGTAGAACTACAATATATGGAGTTTTATAACATCAATTTTGACATTTTTACAATTTGTTTACAATGGTTTTTAAGGAAATTATTGCAGAGAATCATAGGGAAGGAGACATTTTTTTTATGAAATAGGCGTTTTAGAAATATGTACAATAAACGCAGTTCTATAACATCAAATTTCAGGTTAGAAACTTTTTTTTTAGAAATTTGTTTCGAAAAGGAAATGTCTGTTCCCAATTTTAGGTTTAGTACAAAAAATTGTATTTAAGCTTATAAGTTTTTAAATTTTAACTTTTGCCTATTTTACCTATACTTTTAACTATTTCAGGCTGGCAAAAAGTTACTATACACTGCAGAACCATCAGACAAACTGAAAATAACCCCCCTAAACTACAAAGCGCCCCTAACCGGCCAAGAATTCTACGATCGCCTGCAAGAAGTTGCCGAATGCGACCGTAAAGATCGGAAACGCAACCAGTTCTCCGGAATTTACAAGTACCTCTACCTCCTGAAGGACAAGAAAAACTTCCCGTGCCTAAAGGCCGACAACGACGTCATATCCTTACCTCCGATATCAAATTCCGACATAACCAAGGTAAATTTTTGAGGTTAGAATTTTTTTTAGGTTATATTTTTTTTTCTTGCAGATTACGGGAAATACATGTAATATGTTGCTCGAGGTCACTAGTGATAAGTCGTTGACGACCTGTTCCAGTATTCTCGACCATACGTTGTTGGAATTCGCAAAAATGTTTGATGGGAAATTGGTCGTTGAACAGGTTAAAATCACGCACACCGACGGACAGTTGAAGTCTATTTATCCGTCCCGGGTCGACCTGCAGTATCGGGAGACGCAGAACGTGAACGTTGAACGCTTGGCTTAATTTATATAACTTTAGTTATGTATTTTTTTATGACCTATTGTTTAATACTAATGTATTGTAATAAAGATTTGAAATATTTACGGTTTTTGTGTTTTATAACCTGAAATTGTTGGGGGGGGGGGGGATTATTGTAGAGAATTTTATGCAGAGATTAACAATGTTTAACAATCATTTTATCTGGAAATACAATAAAAGGAATTTTTAACCTCAATTTTGAAGTGAGAATTTAGCTGTTTGAGGAAATTATTGCAGAGAATTTTAGGCAGGGTGAAATTTGTTATGAGAAAAGCATTTCACAATCATTTGTTATAGAAATATGATAAATGGAGTTTTATAACCTCAATTTTGAGGTTGGAATCCTGCTTTTTAGGACAATTTTAACCAAGAAAATATTTGTTATGAAAAAGGTTTTTACTATCTTTCTATGTAGAAATATTGTAAATGGGGTGTTATAACCTCAAATTTGAGGTTAAAATTTTGCCTTTTTAGGAAATTATTGCATCTTTGGCAATGTAATATTAATATGTACGATTAGGATACAACAAAACATACAATAGGTGTTTAAACTATTTATTTAACAATTGTTACATACATATATTGGAAAGAGTTATAATAATGGATAATTTCATTAACAAGGAATCACAACGGCTATCACAAAGACATAAAAAGCTTTCGGTACATTACTCTAATGAGGTTAGAAATAAAACATTGTTCAAATAAAATAAACAATACAATTGTTTCATTCCTTTTCAAATCTTATAGATCAAGCAGCATTTTAATAAACCCAAAACGATTGTTTCCAAACCATAACCAACCTTATTGGCACATGCAAAAAATTCGATAAAATTTAAATTAAAAAAGTGCATAGTATAATAAAAAAATAAAAAATATATATATATTTTTATGTATAAGTATGTATCAGCATAATAGATAAAAATTAATACAAATCTGAAGCTTACTATATACTAATTAAAATTAATATTCAATTAAAAAAATAAAAACAAAGATAAATGCTCTATAACAATAAGTACATTGTTAAACTTTGGGTATACGTATTGACACAGGGTAGATACGATTATAATCTCGGTTTTCTTGTTTATTTTTGGTATGTTGTCCCCCGTTTAGGGAGTAATACTTAGTTTGCTTTAGCACGAAGAGCCCTACGCTCATTCACGTCAATAATAGACATATTCATTGCAGCAACACCACAATGCAATAAAGAAATTGCCGTCTTAGCGAAAGCAACAGGTGCCGACAAATAAATCCCAATCCTGATCAGCGACATACCTAAAACTACATAAAAAAATTATAACCTCAATTTGAGGTTAGAATATGAAAAAAACTTACATATTGGTCCTTCGGTGAAATATAAAAGATATAAAAGGGCGTAAAAAGCCTCATTTCCAGCGCACATAAAGAATAAAAAGTTGCGGTTTGTATAATATAACCTCATAATTGGATTCTCGGACATATCCACAAATTTATGGCTTGTTTTTCCTTGGAGAAGGGAGCTAAAATGAACAATTTTAGTGCTGTTTTTTAAATTGGGATTAAAAATTTACGTGTGTAAATAAATCCAGTGACAAGCAACATCAATGCTCATTGATAATAAAAAGAGAAACATGTATTTTGGGTAGAAATGTGCCAAAACCGCTACTAAACACATAGTTCCGCAACGGTCTGTTAATTGATCGAGAATAGCTCCAAATTTAGTTGATTGGTTGAAATGCCTAAAATGTTAGGATGGTAGTTGATCTTTTAAGAGTTAGGTTAAAAAACGAACCTAGCGGCATGTCCATCGATAGCGTCAAGTAACGCTGAGGTTACGTAACACGAAGTAGCTAAAACGTAGTTCGTGGGCATGTAATAAAAAGAAATAACAGCAAGGATGATACGTAAATAACCTAAAACATGAAAGATATGAGGCTATACCTTCTTTTGTAACGTAGAAAGTTACCGATAATGTTTGGGTAAAAAAGGAAAATATTTTCTTCGTTCTCAGCCATTTCTGCGGCTTTTCTTTATTGAATTAAACTGTGAAAAACGTTCTAGGACTTCTTCTTATTCTTGGAAAATAACGATTTGTTTGGATTATATGTGGTAAATAAGTGTAGTATAACAAAACGCCCTTGTTATGTCTTCTAATGGCAAGAAATCAATTGATTCGGAATGCGTAAACGATGAAATCTAAACAATTACGTCTGCTCATGAATAAAATTTTTATTGAATTATTCCCATATTGATGAATGCCATTGCCAACTGTAAAAGGGAAAAATTGAACTAAAGCACTACTAAAGATAAAAATGTTTGTGTATTTGCTTTTGGATTATCGTGATTATAGTTTAGGGTTTTCAATTAGGAATTTTGCGATAGGTAATTTACAAGTTTTATCAAAATTACGTGCTCGTTAAATTGAGTCTTGACGCAAATATTTATGATTTAATACGATATAACGAGCAATTAAGGTAAAATGAGTGACATTCCCGAGGTTTATAAGTTATTATTTACTTATCAGTTTATAAAAACGCGAAATAATTCATAAAAATATTCGATTTATTGTAGCGTTAGGTTGGTAGTGCTCGCTCTATCTCGCGGATGACAGGTATCGGTCAAAAGATGTCGTTGCAGACGTGTTCCGTTTTTTTTCCCCGTACAAATGTAACGTAATGGCGGCCGCTGAAAATGTGTTCCGACCGTAAAACGAGGCCCCACAAACAGCGAAAAACGTGCGTTCGTGCGGAATCCGGCCCAAAAAGCCCGTGTTTGAAGTGGTGCGCGTGAAATGGGCTCGTCCACTTGATCGCTACCAGGCTAGGGCGTTCTAAAGATTCACCTGCGGAGCGTACCGTCTGCAAAAATGGCACCGTCACCCGAAAATGACAGTCCCCCCAAAGCACCCGATAAAGAGGATAAGAGCGGCGCCTCGAACGGCCCCTCCTCGGACCACAAACCGACCGATACAAAATCGGATAACAAGGTACCCCAAAACGCGAATTTCGAAGATATTTCGACGATTATTACCACCTTGTTGATTATAGTCGGCGCGAACAGCTGTTCGTTTTCGCTATTTTATTCCTGTTTACCTTATTTGCGAAGCTAGAGATAATCGATCAATTTTTGCATGGTTCTTGTAGCATTTGTTGCATGCTAAAATGGCGGCCGAAATGTGTTGACGTCGGTTCGGCCGATGTTTTTAGCACAAATGCGACACTATTCATGCGAAATTTGATCTTCGAACGTTTAAAAAATCACTTACAACCGGTTTTTTCGTTATAAAACCGACCGAAACCGCGAAGAACATAACCAAAAACTTCGAAAACTCCTTTCAGCGATCGCCTTTTGTTATATTCGCACATGTAAAACAAAAGACGATACATGTGCGCCTTTTGTTGTATCGCCACCGCTTATGTTTTCTTACCGGTTTTGTAGGAAACTGATTTAGAGAAAATGGATGAGAATGGCTTAAAGCATCTTTTGGATGAAGCCTATTCTTACAAGTGTCCCAAAGATCGAGAAGGCAAAAGTGAATTGTTTAAGGTGGGTCTTGAAACTGTGTATGGGCCTAGTTTTATCTTTGGTTGTCTTTTTAGAATTTGCTGACTAATGCCGAGAACGAATTGAGGAATTTGAGAGCAACAAGCGCTAGCGGGCCGGAAACGGTGCGTCATTATAATAAGCGCGCCCCGAAGAGACAAGGGAAGGGTCGTAAGTCCAATTCCATCTCGGAGAATTATACGTTGAGCGGGAGTTTGGACGATCTTAATAAGGAGGCGTTGTACGAAGGTACCAAAAGGCAGTTGCCGAAGAAGTCCGTCAGCGCTCGACAAAAAGAAGGAGGTAAGTTTATTATTCATTACAAATTTGTTATAGTTTTAATATTTTTATGTGCGTTTTATTTCTGCAATTAATAAAGTTATGGTTGTCCGACAATTTTCTGCTATTTTTGGTTATTATGTCAGACAAAGGTTTTGTATTTTGTGTACGATACGAACATGTAGACATTTTATTTATTTATGGTTTTTAGCATTTTAGTTTCAATAAAAACAACAGTTTGGATATTCGGTTTTAGTTTGAATATAGATAAGAAAAGTTGAAATATTTTGAGACTTTTGTTTCTTTTTAATAAAATCTGTAACAATTCGTTGTCAGAAATTCATTTTTTGGCACCTATAGTATGAAATATGTCAAAATAATTATTTCTAAGTGAAGTAAACAAGTTGCTTACCAGGATTTTGAATAAATAAGTCCAGACAATTAATTATTTTAGATTTGGGTAAACAAATAATTTGCCCGTCCATGTAAAATAATATCAATAGATTCAGAAAAATTTCTTGAACATCATATCAAAATGTTTACTAAATCTTTGACGATATTATTATTGAAACAAAAGGCATGATAGTGTATGTCAACCACCAGATGTACATTTTCGAGTTGTTGTTTGCAGTGAAAATGTTGGGAAAGTCAAAACCACTTAAGTAATAGTTTTGGAATAGACAAAAGAATATTTTTAATAAATGTGGTATTGAAGAGAGTGCAGAGCGTGCAGTGCACACCCTAAGATTTGGGAAAAAAGAAAGAAAAATATTAAAGATAGTCCAGACAAAAATGTTATATTATGTATGTATATACCTACCGACATGTTAACTAATATTTCTTTGTAATAATAATTTAATGTAGCTGCTTTATACGTATGTAAATAACGTATGCACTTTTGCAAACTCTACCCACTGATCAAATAAAACTATATTCTAGAAAATGAATACAGAACACACTAATTTATTTGTACCAAATTGTAAAAATAAAAAAAAAAACGATATAAAATAAGAATATACAGGGTTAGTCTTTCCGTAGAATTTTAATATGGATGCCGATATTCCAAATTATGTCCAGTTTTTGAGAAAATCATTGCCAAAATGTACAAAAGAGGTTTCCTTGGAATCTGGTTTTCCCCATAACTGGAGTTACTTCACAATTTATATTTTCTGACCTGATCCAGAGTCTATGACAAAAAAATACCAGAACCGGTTGTAATTTGTTCGATTTTTTTTTTATTAATACTGTATGAAAACTTATTAAAATGAATACACATAAAAATACATACATTGTTTTTATTTAAAAAAAAATAAAAATAAATTTGACAACCACTATGTAGTAACCCCTAAATATTATTTTAAATTGTGAAATAAATGCTATAATTGTTAGTGAGGTCATATAACATTTTAAAAAGGTCAAAAATATGTTTGGGCAAAAAAAAAACCAGCCTAATCTACAGTTTCTAGACACATGGTTTACACCCACGTAAGAGTGTCTTTCTTCAATTTCCAAATCCATTATTTTCCTAAATGGAACACACAACGGTCAGTACAAAAAGTCCTCTTTAAATGCAAGGCAACCAGCAATAACAAAATGAATGGAAAAAAAGAAATAATATTAGGTATTTTTTAGTGCTTAACTATTCATAGATGTTCAGAATTATAAAAATAATCTAAGCCGGATATTTATGAAAATATCATGAATGTTTTTAAAATGCGGAAAGAAGCATTGAAAGGATAGGAGTTATATAAAACCCTCTTAATTTTGCAAGAATGTTTACTTAGGTACAAGTTTCGATCAACAAATCATCATTAGCCAAAAACTAGAAAAACACAAATCAATCATAAGAAACAACGCAAAATTGTAACATAAAAAATCACTGATGTCTGATGCCTTTTGTGATGCCATTTTTTTATATATTTTTAAGGCAATTCCTATCTTTTACTAAACATTTACAAATATTTATTCTCCACTGCACACCTTATGTCCAAATGCACCGCACGCCACTGTATTGAAGTTTGAATTTACAGTATGTCCCGGGATCAAGTTAGGAAAAAATATTTATTACTGATTTACTCAGTAATAAACTTTTTTTTATTTTCTTTGTAAATTCTGGATTAATGAGAATTACTAATTTCTATTTGTAACGCTCTTCTTGAAAGGGAAAATTTTGGCTTTATACAGCAAATAGTAGATAAGATTTTTCCTGAAATTTAATCAAATAGCTTTTAAGAATGTTTACTTATTATTGTAAAAATCTTAATATAATAATCAATGAATTACAGATAACAAATAAACAAAAAAGCCCACATATTATTTAGTGATTTTTTTTTGTTTACCAACAAATAAAATAATATAAAACCCACATATCCTCATGTAAATAAATTCTGTGGTTTCACGATTGCTTCCTTATACGATTTCCCCCTGATAATTCTTATCAGATTTGTTGGTTTAAAAGTGGGCAAAGCAAACATTGATTCAAATAGACCCAGATATCATATCATACTGGATATCGAGTTCCCTTTTTATTACTTTTGCCGTTTTCGCCACGCAATCTTCGAGTAGACATCCGATATAGATATACAACGTACTTCATTCCGTAGTGTCCAAGTCATTTTACATTCAGCAGTTAATTTGGAGGTTAATTTTTAAGCGAATATTTATTTAAACATTGATGTGTTTTGATTTGAGATTTTTTTTTTTGCGTTTTTGTATTTCATGTCGTTTCTTTTTGGAATTATTAGGCAGCCTACCGTGTAACGTGAACGCGGGTGCCTGTTTCGATCGTAAATACATCGAAGACTTCCAAAACATAAAGGAGATCAAGGATATCAAACGGTTTGTGTCAAACGTGTCCGACGACCCTGTCGGTGCGATGAAACCTAAACCGCATACCAAGCAGGACGAGACTTCCGTCATGGAGGCGTTGAGGTCCGTCGACGAGAAGATCAAGAAAACAGGAAAGTTCGGTAAGTTATTTTGATTTTTTTTAGCTGAATATCTTGATTATTTTTGAGATTAACAGCTTCGTGTATAGTGTAGTAGAGCTGTTTTAATTTAAGGAGAAAATTATGATCTTGACATGCCCATATAAGGCAATCCATAGGGATTGTGTAGATAAGAAAACAATTAGAAATCGAGTTTATGTTAGATATTTTAAACTGTAAAGTATTGGAAATGGTAAAGTCTTATGTTGAAATGTTTCTACAAAAAATAAATTGAAGTTTTTATAGTAAGGTTAGAATTACTTGACCACGGTATATCTTCTTATTTGGCAATAATTTCCATTTATATCATAAGTAGTAAGTTCTAATAACTATGAAAATCAAAGGTTTATATTAATGGATGCAAACACAATTTAATTTAAAAAAAACACAAGTAATCTGTTCAAATCAAGTTTAATTCATAAGCATCCAGTATGATCCATTCATGTCTCCATATTTGATGAAACCAAAAATAAATGAAAGTTTACTCCTCCCATAACAAAATCCCAGAAGGATTTTTCGCCTATAGATCTGTTTTATACTACGTTGGTGATTTTTAAATAACCTGTGTATAGGAAAAATTGAGTAAAATTCGATCAAATAATGGAATTCTTCTGGAAAGTTGTCGTATATTACTGTTTTTTTGGTCGAGGAATTCATTTTCGATGTTTCTTTTTACCTAAAACTTGGCGCTGTGGTACAATGATTGCTATTGTTTATGGTTTTTTATCGAAAAATAGTATTTTTACTGTTTTTAAGGCTAAGTAATCCATTTTTGATGTATGTTTCATTGGAAAACTTATGCTACATGATGTTAGAGATCATTTCATTATTTTTGTTCAAAAATAGCATTATCCTGAGAAAAAATCTTTATGATAAATGTTTTATGAGAAAAAGTCTGATGTGGTCAAGCACGACAGCAGTGTCAAATACTGTCGTTCTGATAATACAGTCAACGGTTACATAATATCTGTCAAATCCTGGCTAACTAGTTTTAATGCAGACACGATCTCGATCAAATAGAATTTGCTCATGCAGCTAAACTATTAATTTTACAACAAAATATCATAGACATAAATTATACAAAATTTTCTCTACTTTAATTTATTATTTAGCTATTTTGAGGAAATTACAGAAATGGTGGGTCATTTGCAAAATCCTTGAAAAATGCTTAGAGTAAACATCTAGTTCCTTTGGACCCTTTTGAACAAAAACTCTTTCAGCTCTAAGTTTGGTCAGCTCTAAGCTTCTAAATATACGTTATATGTGTTTGAATAATATAAACGGAAAAACTAATAGTTTGCGAATGTCAATGAAATATGTTGGAACAGATTACGTAAAACTACCATTGCCACATTCAGATACTATTCCAGTACCACGACCACCAAGTCCTAGTACTATTTCTAGATGGTCTGCAAATTTGGTAGAAGAATTACTTGATCCTGATTACGAATTATCTCAAGCTAGCATATCATAATTTTTTTTAAGATAAATAAAAAAGCCATTTTGTATAAAAAAATATTATTGTTTAATGAAGAATGTGTTTTTCCCTATAAAAAGGCTATTTTTTCTCATAAAACATTTAATGTAAAGATTTTTTCTCAGGATAATGCTATTTAAAAAAAAAATAATGAAATTATCTCTGTAACATCATCTAGCATAAGTTTTATAATGAAATATACATCAAAATGGGATTACTCAGCATTAAAAACTGTAAAAATACAATTTTTTTATGAAAAACCACAAAGAAATAGCAAGAATTGTACCACAGCGCCACCTAGCGTAAGTTTTAGGTAAAAATATAACACCAAAAACTAATTCCTTGACCTAAAAAGCAGTAATATACCACAACTTTCCAGAAGAATTCTATTATTTGATCGAATTCTACTCAGTTTGTCCTGTATACAGGGTATTTTAAAAATCACACATTAAAAAAACCAGATCTATAGGCTAAAAGTCGTTTTGGGATTTCGTTATGGGAGGCATAAACTTTCATTTACTTTTGGTTTCATCAAATACGTAGAATCTTGTTGAACTGTGTTATCGAATAAATTTAGTAAAAACAAAATAATAATAAAAAGTGCCAACAGATTACGTAAAACAATTCACTGTATGTAATAAATAAAAGGTAATAATGAAATAGAAAACAAAAAATTTGACTCTTGAGCAGACAGGTGGCAATTTGCCGTCAGACCCTCTTCTTATTTCGAAACAACTCTAGATCATTATATCTTATACAGGATGTTAAAAATTTGCAACTCAAGATTACTAGATTATTAGTGTGGAAATCCACACTTCAAAAACTACACAATTTTTTTTCTAATGAAATATTTTCTTTACTGAAATTATAGGTATGTCACGATATTGTATACGATTTGTATTACGTTTCAAATAAGTTCCTACCCAGTAAAATATGTCTTGCCTTCTTGCAGACAAACTCCTAGTCACTGCTAAAATGATAAAATTTTGAAATATGCTAAAATTAACATATTGCCAAAAATCATATCGTAATAAACCGTAAAAGGTCATAATTGTAGAAACATCCACATATTATTATAACGATACTACTACCAAAACAAAAAGGAATATTTTTTTGCAAAAAAAAAGGGAATTATAAACTTTTGCTATACAGTATGCCCTACTTTGTTTGTGTTTGTACTTCGTTGTAGAACATCCCCTGTATCCATGGAATATATTTTTTGACTGTAGAGTAAAAGATTACCTACAATTTTTCTATATGTAAGAAATGTATGTACTTAAAATTATTATTTTTTTTGTAGGTGTTGATGATGGCATTGTGGTCCCTAGTTTGGAGCAGTTGCCCTTCGTCGACATCGAGAATTGTAGGATTGAGCCCAGCAAAGGTCCTGGACTGTTGCCTGTCAACGTTCCGAACTTGCAATTTGCAAATGTCAGCGGCCGAAATGCAGAGAGGGTTAGTACATATTTTAGATACTTTGTATGATTTATCGTTCTGTCTATTTCTTATTTTTGTTGTTTTTGTATATTTGTTTTTCGGTATTTATTAGGGTTATGTTGTTACGTCAATGTCAATTTTTTGGTTAGGTTCCCAATTGACTACATTAACTTTTGTTTTATTTAATAGTAGGTGAAAAACCCAAAGTTTCTGTCACATTTCTTACTAGTGTTTGACATTAAATTAGATGAAATAATAATTCTTTAATGTTATTTTAATTTTTTACTTACTATTTTAGTTATTCAAAAAATTAGTCTTGTTTTCATTATTTTGGTAGTAGTGTTTGATAATTCTATCTTACAAACTTTTACGTTAGAAACAATACATATTACTTAGAACATTCAATAAATTAAGTGTGTGAATGAAGAAATTAACATCGAAATACAACTTCACTAAAAAAATTTTTAAATTGAGTTACATGTTCATGCACATGTATTGGATTTTATGAACGTTTTGAGAATTATGTCACTGAAAACACAATGTAACACTTTTTGTAATTTGTTTTAAACAGAAACCGTTAATTGAAATTATTGTCCATTTTCTCAGTAGTTTTACGTAGTTTTTTTTTTTAAATATTTTAGAAAATAAATACGAATTAAGTTAGTCATCAATTCCAGGTCCCTATAATAGACCTTTCAAGCTGTTAGAACAACGTTTCTCAACTTTTTTATTCTTGCGGAACCCTTGAAATTGGGTTGAACCCAGGTGAACCCTAATAAAAAATTACACAGTGTCCTTCCAAATGTCATTCTGAGTAAAAAGTTTTACACACAGAGAAAAATTTGTAAGACCAATTTTGCTATATCAAGTAACCTGTTACGTATCTGTAAAAAAACGCAGTTTAATTGTTAAAAATCAGTTTACTGTGGAATTACAGTATTTTTCCTGTGAATTTGCAAAATATCCTGTAAAATTACTGTGATAATGCTGTAATTTCATGAAGCTGGTATCAAATAACCAGCAATGGTGCAGTATAGAAAAAGAAAACGTAATTAAGACCCAGTTCTACCTCTCCTAAAACGTGTTTTGAAATAAAAACGTTTTTTTCAGTGTAACTTCTTAGATAAATAACGAGTTGGGCTGGATGAAAAATAATTTTTTGGAAAGATAATTTTACTTCTACATCTTTGGCTTTTTTCAAATATAAAACATCTCTAGCCCAACTCATAATACAAAAATAGATTTTTTATTTAAGTACAATTTTAACCCAAACATTATAATTGCCATAATAAAGCATAATTGCCAAAAATGTACTTATTTGCCCATATGCTGCTGCCCGGTGTAGACAGCAGTTGTCAGGAGCTTTAAACACCGCTTATAACTGGTGACTACGGATTGACGTTGGTAGGGGACAGACTGACCACTTCCAGAAAAAAAAAGCGTCTAAACAAAATATTTCGTGTCGGAGTTGCGATGTTTTTGCGATGGAGCCTTTACTGCAAATTCTTCTTTTACAGCATTTTTGCTGTAGTTTCTTAGATTTATTTTCTGTAACTGCAGTCATTTTTCTCTGACTAATTTTTTTTCAATTCTTCTTTCAAAAGTTTTAGTTGATTCAAATATTAACAAAAGGATGCAAGAGAAAATTCATATGGAACTTACATTGTTTAAATTAATTTAAGTTAAAAAATATCAGTCATTCTGAGTAGGTTTCAGATGGGAGTATTGTATTTCTTAAGAAGCTATTATTGCTTAAGGAGTTAGAGCTGTTTAAAATATGGTTTTGATAAATTGCAAATGGCTGTAATATTTTTTAAATGTATTGAACAAATAAATAAGTTCACATGAAATATTTTACTCAGGATGACATTTACTTTCTGAAATAAAAAATGAAGAAATACGATGATTTCAATATTTTCTCTTAAACTTTGTTAAATAACAATACTCATACATACACAATTATAAATGCGTATACACAAAAAATATCTAAACAAATTGTAAGTAAATTGTTTTTAAATAATTTATTTTTTATAAATCAAAACAATCATTAACAAACTATAACATAAATTATTTGTAAATAATAATGAATAGTTTGTTAAATAAAATTTTGCTATCTAATGTTTACAGTTTAAATGAATCATTGACGGATACAGTTCATTTGGTAATAGAATAGTACCACGTTATGAATTTTATAACCTATATTAGATTACTGTTTAAATTTTTTTAGTATGCATGCGCATCAGAGAAGTCAATATTACAGTATGTCGAGACACAGGAAAGGTCGGTAAAACCTGTTGAGACATAAGGATATTTGCTAAGTACAAGGGCACATTTAAACCGAAACAAATTATAACCTATAAACTTCAATTTCTAGCTGATTTTAAAGAATTTAAAACAACTTCAATTATTAAAATGAAACTTGTTTGATTTGATAATCGGTATTATTATTCTGTAATTTCTAATTTGCAACTTTTTTTTAGCAATTTCAATCCCGATGTTACTTTTATCAAAACTTAAATTGCTAAATAATAGTCACAAGTTCTAGTACACATACCACCACATTTGAATATTTCTACTAGCAGTGAGTCACCTCCTTATCAGGTGTAGAGAAATTTTATCAACAATTTTATCAAACGGACTTCAAATGCTTAGTTTGTTATTGGCGTCCGCACTCGACTGTTATCTCAACTTGTGTGCGGTCGTGTCCAAAAATTCCCGTGACTTGACAAAATCTAATTCGCCTTTTTCAATTTTTTGCAAGACAAAAAACAAATGAAGTGTTTTAGTTCGTGCCGTTTTGTGGTCCACTTTTCTTTCGATAGTCATGCGCCTGTTCAACCTGAACTTTACTAATCTCTTGCCGTTACTTTATACGCAGAGGGTTGACGAGAATTGCAACGCCGTACCTCAGCATGCCGCTGACGGCAAGAAGTCGAAGACCAAGAAGAAGAAGGAGGAGAAAAACGTCACCGTTTGGGACCCTTCCGAGGTAAGTGTATTGTTTTTTAGATGGTTTTTGTAGTTGCTTTTGACAGATTTCGGATTTTAAGGTTATGTATTGATGTTTGAATCATCATATTGATTTCTTTGTTTAATCTTATTATGTCTGTTCTTTAATAAAATTACAATATCTGCTATTTACCTAAATTAATTTTGCTATTAGGTTAAATAAGGTACTAGTTGAGCTTTTTTCTAATAGATTGAGCCTTTTCATTATTTAAAAAGTGATGAATTGTCACATTGTTTTTGTCTACCTGCGTCATATAACCAGAGTCGACAATATAGTTAATTTTATTATTCATGATGTTTGAGGTTATGAAATTTTATCTGTAGTATACAAATAAGTATTCCGAGCATTGTTCTATTTCAAGGTCTATAAACTAGTCTAAAACTCCGGATATAACGCCCGCTTGTAACGACCAAAAAAGAAAGTCCCGTGAGATCGCCGTATAGTTACATGTATGTTTAGCTCGCTTATAACGAACGCGTATATAACGACCGCCCGGATATTACGACCAACTTTTTATCCATTTTTAGTTCTACAAGTTCGGTTATAACGACCAGTTAACGAACACTCGGCACAAAGTCTAGTCGGATGTCTCCTGCCCGCAAAACTTAACCTATTTTCGCCAACAGGACTAATAGGAGAACCCCTACCGTTTGTTTCACTATTCCGCGGTTACGTCTCCTCTATTTCCCACCTCTATTTTTCTTATCTCGTAAGACTTTTAGCTTGGATATATGCATTAATACAAAGTTTATTTAAAAAAATATGTAGCTATGTACAGGGCATTTCTTTAAGAGCGACGCATTTCGCTTTTTCAATTAAAAGACTTGTGGGTTGGTTATGGAAATGATTTTTATTTCAAATGAAAGTATAATCGATGCTATTATTTATGGAATATGACATCATTCAAATGTCCGCCGCGGAAGCGCTGGCACGAGTGAATACGCTGGACCCAATTTTCCATGACTCGAGTACACAAATCGGTCGAAATACCAGGAATTTCGCATTCGATGTTGGCCTGAAGATGTTCTAACGTTTCTGGCTTGTTGGCATAGACCAGCGATTTAATGTAACCCCAAAGAAATTCTAAAGGGATTAAAGACAGAAACGTTAAAACACTGCAGGCCAAAATCGAACGCGAAATTCCTGGTATTTCGACCGATTTGTGTACTCGAGTCATGTAAAATTGGGTCCAGCGCTTCAGCGGCGGACATTTGAATGATGTCGTATTGCCATAAATAAAATATGCCATAAATAATGGCATCGATTATATGTACTTTCATTTGAAATAAAAAAAAATTCCATAACTAACCCACAAGTCTTTTAATTGAATATTCTGTGTTCTTTATTATGTATTCTGTTGATTTTATTTCATTTTTATTCAATTTTAGTAAAGTTTTTATTTATTAACTTAGAAAAAACATCAAATTATCGCATATCTGCTTATAACGAACGACCGCTTGTAACGAACTAGCGCCATGGCCCCTTGAGTGTTCGTTATATCCGGTCACGACTGTACAATAAAAAAAATATAGTACAATCAAAGAAAAACAAGAATTACGAAGAATTGGTTTCACAAAACCTTGCAATGACAATTGGGACTTCTGTAATTTTCAATTTTTAATATGTTTGGCACTATTTTCATGGAGTTTTAGTACTTGTATCTCCGATTTTAGTGAACAGGAACAAATTGTACAATACGCTCTTATTTTAGAGTCTTTGTCACTACAAATCCAATTAAAAGTTGACTCCCACTCCATACGGTATTTTTGTGTTCTTTTGTTCTTTATCGGTGGTGTGTTATCCATATTCGACTTCTACACATAAAAAGTGTTTGCTAGATATACATATACATTATACAAAATAATTCACTTACTTGAAAATAGTGCACACTGTCGGAAACCACAAACAAATGTTACAACTTTGTAGACTCTCAGCTCGCGTCGTTGTCTTGTTTACCACTATGTATGGTTGTTTCACTTGTTTCCCGTCAATACCCGCATAATTTGCAGTCACCACTTGACAAAATATTTGTAATACGGTAAATCCCCCATCTTCTGCAGTGCATGTACGGATTAATTGGGCAATTGCCTATTAGATGGCGCCAAAGGGCTGTGAAGTGTCATTAATGTCATTTCAATGCATACAGCATACATCAATTTTAAAATTTTGTGTCGGCAAGAAACTACAGATTATAGTACAATGTGCGTACTATATCGCCTGTGAAATTTTATAGTACATATATACAGTTCGAATTATCGCACAAATACTATAATTATAGTACGGTTGGCATCACTGATATGGCACCACCATAAACATGTCTGTTTTTTTTTTATTAGGGGTTGGTTATATATTTCGTATTTATTATATTTGTCGTCTGGTATAACCTAAGAAAATAGGCTAGTTTCGAAACATGTAGCCATTAGTTCTTAAATAAACCAACACCAGATACACTCCCTGAGTTTTGATTACTGTTAAAGTAAACGTATGGCTTTCTGTTCATCTGAAGTTAACCTACAAAATTCAGGGAATGGTTATAGGTTACATTATTTATTTATAAATACGAGTCATCATTTGCACACAACAGTATTCCACCATATTACATCGTATTGACAAAAATAAGCCACATTTTAATTTTAAAAACCTTAATTTTTTTTTAACAGCTAAGTGGGCACCGTAGCGACATTATCGACGATGTCGACAAGCTCACCGACTACATAGACGGCAACAACATGCAGAAGGAGAAGACGAAGAATAACCTTCCGAAGCCGCAGAAGAACATGCAGAGGAACTCATCATCGTCGTTTGTCGACGGAGACAAGAGCAACAACGGCAGCGCCAAGGACGGCAAGAAGAAGAAGCAAGAAGCTACGAGGACGTCGTCCAGCGCTTCTGCCTCTACGAAGCCAAAGGGTAGCCCTTCGCTGCAGAAGAGCAGCTCCTTGGAAGAGATGTCCACGACGAAGATGGACGAGTTTTCGTTCGCCTCATCTTCGGAGAGCGGCGGGGTCCACCTGAGGCAGTCGAAGAGCAGCACGGAGAGACCCAGGGAGCGAAGGTCTTGGGGTACCTCAGAGGTTAGTATTGGGACTTTCATCAATATTCTTCATTTATTATGGAGTAGTGATTTTTTAACTGTTGTTAGTGCAACTTTAGCCAATCTCCAGTACTTAAAAAAAATCCTACCAACCTTATAAGCGTTTGGCCTATGCTGCTATGGATATTATATTGTTTATTGAAGCATTTTCAATAATTATTATGATTTTCATCAACATGCTTCAATTATATGTCGAATTGTGATTTTTTAACTGTCGTTAGTGCAATTTTAGCCAACCTCCAGTACTTGAAAAAGTCCTACCAGTTTTACGAGTGTCTGGCCTAAGCTGCTATGGACATTATATTGTTTATCGAAGCATATTCAATAATTATTGTGATTTTCATCAACATGCTTCAATTATTTGTCGAATTGTGAATTTTTAACTGTTGTTAGTGCAATTTTAGCCAATCTCCAGTACTTGAAAAAGTCCTACCCGTTTTACGAGTATCTGGCCTAACCTGCTATGGACATTATATTGTTTATTGAAGCATATTCAATGATTATTGTGAGTTCCAGCAACATTCTTCAATTATTTTTTGAGTTGTGAATTTTGAACTGTCGTTAGTGCAATTTTAGCCAATCTCCAGTACTTGAATAAGTCCTACCAGGTTAACGAGTGCCTGGCCTAAGCTGCTATGGACATTATATTGTTTATTGAAGCATATTCAATAATAATTGTGATTTTCATCAACATGCTTCAATTATTTGTCGAATTGTGAATTTTTAACTGTCGTTAGTGCAATTTTAGCCAATCTCCAGTACTTGAAAAAGTCCTACCAGTTTTACGAGTGTCTGGCCTAAGCTGCTATGGCCATTATATTGTTTATTGAAGCATATTCAATAATTATTGTGATTTTCATTAACATGCTTAAATTATTTGTCGAATTGTGAATTTTTAACTGTCGTTAGTGCAATTTTAACTAATCTCCAGTACTTGCTACCAGTTTTACGAGTGTCTGGCCTAAGCTGCTATGGACATTATATTGTTTATTGAAGCATATTCAATAATTATTGTGATTTTCATCAACATGCTTCAATTATTTGTCGAATTGTGAATTTTTAACTGTCGTTAGTGCAATTTTAGCCAATCTCCAGTACTTGAAAATGTCCTACCAGTTTTAGGAGTGTCTGGCCTAAGCAGCTATGGACATTATATTGTTTATTGAGGTATATTCAATAATTATTGTGATTTTCATCAACATGCTTCAATTATTTGTCGAATACTGAATTTTTAACTGTCATTAGTGCAATTTTAGCCAATCTCCAGTACTTGAAAAAGTCCTACCAGTTTTACGAGTGTCTGCCCTAAGCTGCTATGTACATTATATTGCTTATTGAAGTATATTCAATAATTATTGTGATTTACATCACCATGTTTCAATTATTTGTCGAATAGTGAATTTTTAACTGTTGTTAATGCGATTTTAGCCAATCTCCAGTACTTGAAAAAGTTCTACCAGTTTTACGAGTGTCAGGCCTAAGCTGCTATGGCCAATAATATTGTTTATTGAAGCATATTCAATAATTATTGTGATTTTCATCAACATGCTTCAATTATTTGTCGAATTGTGAATTTTTAACTGTCGTTAGTGCAATTTTAGCCAATCTCCAGTACTTGAAAAAGTCCTACCAGTTTTACGAGTGTCTGCCTTAAGCTGCTATGTACATTATAGTGTCTATTGAATCATATTCAATAATTATTGTGATTTTCACAAACATGCTTCAAGTATTTGTCGAATTGTAAATTTCTAACTATCGTTACTGCAATTTTAGCCAATCTCCAGTACTTGAAAAAGTCTTACGTTTTACGAGTGTCTGCCCTAAGCTGCTATGGACATTATATTGCTTATTGAAGCATATTCAATAATTATTGTGATTTACATCACCATGTTTCAATTATTTGTCGAATAGTGAATTTTTAACTGTTGTTAATGCAATTTTAGCCAATCTCCAGTACTTGAAAAAGTTCTACCAGTTTTACGAGTGTCTGGCCTAAGCTGCTATGGACAATAATATTGTTTATTGAAGCATATTCAATTATTGTGATTTTCATCAACATGCTTCAATTATTTGTCAAATTGTGAATTTTTAACTGTCGTTAGTGCAATTTTAGCCAATCACCAGTACTTGAAAAAATCCAATATCCAGTACTACCAGCCTTATGAGTGTTTGGTCTAAGCTGCTATGGACTTTCTAATGTTTATGGAAGCATATTCAATAATTATTGCGACTTCCATCAATATTCTTCAATTATTTTTCGAGCTGAGCATTTTTAACAGTCGTTAGTGCAATTTTAGCCATTCTCTACTAACACGAAACCTTTTTAATTCAGCCGATACAGGTCCAGAACCTCTACACGAACGCCTCTGCTGAAAACCTCGAATCGTCAGCAGACTTCCGCGTCGTCACGAAGAAGAAGAAGAGCAAGAAGCAGCAGCGACGCAACTCGCTGAGCGGAAGGCGACAGCAGTACCGCGTCTTGGACGACGATCCCACTTCGGACTTCAACCGCGTTCCAAGCCTGGAGCGACGCAGGAAACCCGCGGTCTCCGTGCCGCACAGCGAAAGGTCGAACGACTCTTCCGACGTCGATTCTGTGCACTCTCTGCCGATTGACGCCGTGGATCGGAGGGGGGCCTCGGGGCTTCCCGCCGAGGACGTTCCGATCTCTTACGCGGACATCGCAAGGCATTCGGCTGCGGCGACCTTGGACCGTCCCGGCAAGGGGAAATCGGAGAGACCGAAGGCGAGGACGCCCGAGAAGCAGCTGTCTGTCGAGGAGACGATGAAGGTAATTTTGTTTTGTTTTTTGGTGTTTTTTTTTCTTTTTTTATGTGTTTTAAGTGTTGAGTTGGATGGTTTTGCTATTAGGATTCTATGAATAAGAGAAAGCACAAGAAAAGTGTGTCAGATTTTGTGCTTTCAATTCCATGTATGTTTGCTGATGAAATTTCTTCAAAAATAGAGTTCTGACTATTCAGAAAAAGAAAGTAACGAGAATTATCAGAATTTTGCGTATTTGGTTAGTACAAAAATAATATTGTAAAAATAGTCCAGTAAAAATAGTTTTCTAGCAAACCTAGGTACGTTTTAGTTTTTGTTTCTCAACAAATCCAAACTGTTCATTTGCAGTAACAAACAAGTGTTATTTATTTATGATATGTTATATTATGCCTAGGGTTGCCATTTTTTGTAGTGGCATTAATGGCCGAAGGAATATACAGTGTGATTTTACCTGTCCAAGCAAAATTTACCCAACCTCCAGTATTTAAAAAAAATCTTACCAGCCTTATGTGTGTTTGGCCTAAGCTGCTATGGAATTTATATTCTTTATTGAATAATATTAAACAATTTTGTTACGTCCATTAATATTCTTCAATTATTTTTCAAGTTATATCTAAGCTTGCTGTATTTTATAGTGGCACTGTCGGGACATTAATGATCGACAGAATATACAGTGTGATTAATCCTGGCCAAGCAAACAGTTATTATTTTGATAGAAAAAAAATTGAATGAGCAATAATCATACCATCAACAGTTATGTTATTGTTCTGTTTTGGAACTATTCTTAGAACGATTGATATTTATTATCTATTCTTAGAACGATTATTGATAATAATAATTATCTTCTAAATTGAAGCCACAATAAAATGTGTAAATTAATCTATGCAACCTTATAAACAAAAACAACAAAATTTTAGGAATAGTTTTTAGAAAATAAAAAAAATAACCAAGAGTGAACTTCTTGCCGTAAAGGTTGAGAAATTGTGAATTATGCCTACTTTCTAAGAAAATCTGTGTCAATACGTACAAACCACAATTTGTCAGAGTTCGTGTTTTTTTTTTAACTAAAGTCAATTCACAACTTTAGTCTTCAATTCTACGAGAAAAAAAATGGATGCGTTGTAAGTTGATTCCAATTTTTGTCTTTTTGACAAATTTAACAGTTAATAATATTTGACTGTATTCAAAATATGGCTTGTATTATAGTCATCCTAATAGATTACAGTTTAAGAAAACTATTTGTTATCACTTTTCAAAAAAAATATGCTTTATTTCTATTAAAAACCAAAATTAAAATTGAATTTTATTCACGTCCTATTACGTGATTGAAAACGCTCTGTAATTGGCTCAGTATCGAGTGACGTCATTCGTTAGTACGCTTAGAGCACGTTCGGTTTGTCAGGTTAGGGTATGGGGAGAGCAATGCTCAGATAACCTGGGTCGGCTGTGTCTCTTATATGCAGATAAACGCCGTATGACGTTAGTCCGCCTATTATGCAGCGCGCACTCTCACCGTGCCCTACCCGATTATCCGAACGTGATCTTATGTTTCTCCCGTTTGAATTTAATAGCGCTAAAGTGCCATGTAAGCATAACTTTGTAGGTTAGGTTAGCCGTAACCTTAAGCGGTCAGATCAGAAAATATAATAGATAACTTATTCTAGTCAGTTTTACTTATGTCGAACTAATCTTAACAACAAAGAACACTTGTATTGGCCGCTATTTATTTCATTTGGATTTCTACGAGCCAACCACTTTCTTCGCAGTTTCAAATCTTGCGGAACACCTACAAATAGTTTATCCGGAGTTTTTATTGACGTATTTCTGCATTAGATAGATAGATAGATAATATATTTAAACTTAATAAGTTAATCAATTCAACAAAAAAAAAAAAAAGAAATTGTGGATTTATACACCATTTATAACCCAGTTTTATGTAGAAATTGTGAAAACAACACATCATACAACAGAATTACCAAACGGCGACGATGCCGATGCTGACAGACCATATGGGCCGATTTGACATCTAGTATCGTGTGACGTCACACAACAGAAAGTAACGTTTTGGCGGGACTTTTTGTGATTCAATTTTTAACGCTGATTTTTTATGAAATATTGAGGAAATAATTACGAAAAATAATGCATGTACAATGTAGAGTGTAGGAATAAACACACTAAGATGGATTTCCAATAATAGTCAAATACCCTATTGTAAGTCTGCCGTTGTTTTCATATCTACATTATTATTTTTTTTATTAAATTAATAAATGTATGCAAATTTATTAAAATGAACAAAGTGAAATATATATTTCTTTTTTAAATAATAATGTAATTTATTTTAATTAAGTTTGACAGCCGGTAATAACCTATAATTATTATTTTACATTATGAAACAGCTTGCAGTATCAATTATCAAAAAACTTAACTAGCACTAAATGTACAGAATTGAAAAGATCCAAAGTTTCATGAAAATTAGAAAATGTTCATTAACCGCCCTATCCCTACGAACGTACGTGAACACAATGTTGTTTTACCTACTTTTTGAATAATAACCCAAAGGTAGGGCGGTTAAAAAGTTTGTAAATGTCATTTAACGTTTTTTTTGCAGCATTTTCTAAAAATAAAACATTTGTAAGTTAATTTATGTCATATTCATGCTGTAAGAGTTCAAAAGTAGAACATATTATTTTTCGCTGTTTATGAAGCTTTAAAATGTTTAATTTGAAAGTTGTCCTGTAGATAGCGCCATATGTAGACTCGTGCTATTAACTTGATTTATCAATTAAGTTAATTAAAAAGTTCTGAGGGGATTTATCAACTAATTAATTCACAGAATCTTAAAAGCAATACACCAAATTAAAGGTATATAATTTTCCATCTAGTGTTAGATTTTCGATATATTTGTTTGTTTTTAACAAATCTGTTACTGAATCGACATAATTGACGGATTTTACAATTTTTTGATGGAGATCACAGGTTAAAATTGAAAAATGTACCACATAATAGATCAAAGTTACACCTTTCTCTATAAGTGTACAAAATTTAACGTAAAAGTATCTAAGTATATCATATGCTTTTTCACTTAAATCAGACATATTTATCACGTAGCGTGGATACAACAACAACAATGAATACATATACACTACTACAACAAGTACAATTTGATGTATAACATGAGAACGTGAGAATTGATACAAAATTAAGCTCACTATGGATGCTTGTTTTGTAGCACAAAGTTACGTTACTTTATATAGTTTTATAGTTTTTTAATTTGAGTACTGTCTTTTATGATTATTTTAGGTATACTATTAATTTGAAAGTTGGTACAATATTTAATTGGTTTCTACAATGTCTTTGCCACTTTTCTTATTATATGTCATCCGCAGGTCGTTGAAGAGAAGAAACGGACGGACGAACTAAAGAAACTAGAAGAGACCAAGAGACTCGAGGAGCTCAAGAAGCTCGAGGACCTCAAGAGAACCGAAGAGAACAAGCGCCTCGAGGACACCAAGAGACTCGAGGAGCTCAAGAAGATCGACGAACTTCGAAAACTCGAAGAGATCAGAAAAACCGAAGAGACGAAAAAGACCAAGAAGAACGTCGTACCCGACCTGAACCCGGCAAACTTCCCGTCAATCCCGTCGAAGGACAAGCACCACCCGGAAACAAAACACACCAGAAACCCTATCGCCGAGATCCAAACTTGGCCGGCGATACCGAACAATCGCCCGAACATCGTCAAGAACAACAATAATAACAACGTCAGAGTTCAGAAGAATCACGTTAACAAAAACAGCAGGAACAACGCTTTTAAAGGCGTCGATAAACCGCTTAATAATAACAACAATAATAACTTCCCGATCAATTCCGGTTCCGAGACGATTATCTACAGCATACCGTTGAACATACCGGACGTGCAGCAGATCGAGAAACAGTTGAAGAGCGGGCACGTTTTCGACCCGGAGGCCGCGAATAGGTGGTTCGCGAGGATCAATAAGGACGCGGCGGTCGCGGAGAAGAGTGCGGTTAGGTGCGCGGACGAGAGGGCGGCGGATAGGACTAGCGCGGGGGCGGACGGGGGGTGTTGCGAGGACGGCAGGCCGGCGGTGGTTATTCTTAGCGGGAGTGGCGGGAAGGAGGTGTCGGGCATCACGTTCGGTTTCGACATTAACGAGCAGCTGCTGTCGGACGATGTGTGCGCGGATTTCGCGACGAGGTTCGCGCAGCCTGTCGACGGCGAGGACGCGAGGAGGTGTTTCAACTACGATCGGATAGTTAATTTTATCGGAAGCGGTAAGTTTGCTTTTTGTGTAAAGATTTTGATTTAAAAAAAAACGGGAAGCTTTCTTTATTATTGATTTCTCAGAAAATGTTATTCTTTATAAATGTTGGGGGATTTTCTAAAACTAATACTGCAACCATCGAATTTGACAATTTATGCACCGTATATGACGTAGTCCAGAAACTATGAATTTGTGTTAAGAGTGAAGTACCTTTATTTTCAATATTACAGAAAAATGACAATTGGAAATAGTGTTTAGATATAAGAATTTTGCTCAAATTAAAAATAGGTGCCACCTAACATTAAAAAAATAATATTTTTTCTCTGTTTTCGTAATTTTGCTCTTACGGTAATAACGTCTTTTTTGAAATTTAAACTGACATCCTACATTATTTGTGTGATATTTTCAATGTCAGTGAACCATTGAAAAAATTCAAGTCACACTAAATTCAGAGTATCGAAAAAATTACGTTTTGCGTCTATTAACAGTCCTCCAAATTTCATATATCTTTATAAATAAAATATAAATGAGGGTTAATATGAGGGAAAGTTATCAAAAAGCAGAAAAAAAGACGGGTTCAAGAAGTTTTATGCGAATATTCTAAAAAATACAGTTTGGTGATGACAGATAACTTAACAGAAATGATATTAATCATTATAGACATAATTGTATCTCGGTTCTGAAATCCTGTTTTTAATCTTCTCCCAAACCTACATCTTTCAATATTTTTAAGTAACTTTTTATTTATCATGTACCCACATCCTTCATGTTTGATGTGATATCTTCTAAGCTTAATACATTTCTTGACAAATTCTTTTTGATTTTTTCGTATAGATATTTCGGAAAATACATTACACCTCAAATTTTAGTTGAATATAATTCTTCTTGCTAAACAACTTTTCCAAATAAAATTCCTCACTAATGTAAAAATCTGTAGTGGCTAGGCACATGACTTTATCATACTATATATTAAATTAATAGTTTAGCTGCATGAGATTCTATTTGATCGAGATCGGTCGTGTCTGCATTAAAATAAAACTAGTTAGCCAGGAGTTGACAGATATTTTGATACTATTGACAACAGGTATTGTCAAAACATCAGCGTTTGACACTACCTAATGTCATTAGAATGAAAATATCTGTCAAATCCTGGCAACTAGTTTTATATTAATGCAGACATGACCGATCTCGATCAATTAGTATTTGCTCATGCAGCTAAACTATTAATTTTACCAAAAACTGTCATAGACGTAAATTATATGATATTCCCGCTAAAATCTCAAAAAATTTTTTTGGCACGATTACAATGCTTTATCATAGTATGTACGATAAAGTAAAAATGAAAGTACTTTACTGTTAACTACATAATTAACGTACATAAATTGTCCTTTATAAAAAATAGCATTTTCTGAAAAATCCATAATAAAAAGTTTGCAATTTGTTGCAAACTTACGGAGACACGTATGTATGTGTCAAACTGATAACCTCCTCCTTCTTTGAAGGCAGTTGGTCAATAAAATATATAATTTCAATATAATTTTAAAAGTTATTAAAAATTACGGACTTCGCCGGAGTCTCTGCCTTGCCGGGGCATAGATGTCATGATAGGCAAAAGTCAACCAGAGATCCTTGTTCCTTTTCCTTCAAATGACGAATTATATCTATTTACGGCACAGGCCTCGGTAGCTTAGCGGTTAGAGCAATGCCCCGGCAAGCCAGAGACTCCGGTTCGATCCCGGGCTGAGCCCGTAATTTTTAATAATATTTAAAATTTACTTCTCTCCTGGTTTCACTATCGTCATAAATCATTTTAAACCAATTCCTGCGGAGGGTACACTAAAAATAAAAATTTTAATATTAGAAGACATTGCCTGTAAGCTGAAAAATGTCATATCGAACTATGCATTAAAAAAATACAGCGTGTAAATATATAATTATTACAAGCATTTTGACCGATAAGTCTGAAAAATTTTCAGACTTATCGGGCACTGAGAGACTGTGAGAGAACGAGAAGATAGTAGAAACACCATAAAAAGTATAAAAGACGTAAAGATAATGTTTTATCTGAAACTTCTATTACGTAACTTTACTGTAAAGAGTTAAAAAGAAAAGTTGTGGGGTTTTTTTTTTAGCTTTTTTTTTCATAATGTGCAATGACCTGATAAACAATTACAGTATTTTTTATAATTTAAAAACAAGTTTTACAAACTTTATATTAAAAAAAAACAAATTCTAAAAAATCTATAAACTTCTAAGTGTAGATATCAGAACATTTCACAAATTGTAAAAAAAAATACAGTAATTGAGAATAAATATTACCCTGGCCAACAACTCAGTGACAACTGATTCTAGTGTACTTTTTTTTGTAGAATCGTAGGTTTGTAGTATTTTGTGCCAAGAAACCTTTTATTTTTCAAAAACTTGATATATAATTCCAAACTTTTGCCTCAGATTCTTCGAAAAAAAGTATACTTAATTTTATTGTAAACTTGTTGGGTTACTTTCCTATTCCCCAAAGTAGTCATTTTGCTTAAATTTTTGTATTTTTGACAAATGAAAAAGACTGGTATTAATGTGTCAATGGTTTCTTTGTCTCCTAAAAAAATCATTGAGCATAATTGTTACTTCAGATGCACTGTGAACAACTTCTTTACACACTAAAGAGACTTGACTTGGCTGAACATGTCATGAGCGTCATCCAGGCCAAAAGTAGCACAGTCAGTCGAGCACATAACCTCAATATTCTATTGACAAATGGTGACATATATAATGTTGATGTTTGTTTTTGTTTTTCTTTAACAGCTTGGGAGGACACCATGCGGGACCCGGACGTTCAGTTCTTCTCCGACAGGTCATAATACAGGATTCAGCAGGGAGCATCTCCAGAACCCTCGTACATTGTTTTGTCTACGACGACAGACAGCACTCGGACCTATACCAGTTTGACTTGTGATCTAAACTAACTAAAAAAACTAACAAACCTATCAAACTTTAAAAATAGACAGAAATAAGAGTGACCTAGTCAAAGTTAACAAGTGAGATTGTGAGACGATTGTGCACAGAAACAAAGAACCTCGACAGTGCCCGGACAACCTAGGTGAATTTACTAAAAAAAAAAACAAAACCGAAACAGAAAAAAAATAAAGTGCGCGTGATGTCGCCGCGACATGTATAAAAATACACACGGGAACAACAAGAATAGTACGCGCTTACGTTTCTTCTCGATATATAGATTGCGTTTGTTTTCGTTTCCGTTATCGTTGTTATTCGATATAAGCGTCAGTTTTGAGTAAGTTTGTGTGTGTGCGGACCGTCCGTTTCTGCGTCGGTATTGCAGATTTCTTTATTTTTTAGCGGAACGCGCGCCCCCCCCCCTCTCCGTTAATAATTAAGCCTAAAAAAGTTTTTTTTTAGTTTCCGTATATGTTATGTATAAGCCCCCCCCCAAGTCTTCAATCTATTGATAGGATCGTCTTTTATTTCGGAATCTGCAGGATCAGACGCAAACGTTTGCGTAAAACTTCTTGAAATAAATAAAATTTAAATAAACAAAAAAAAACAAGTGAAATTGTTGTTATAAATGAGGAATGGATGGTAATCTTAGGGTATTAATATTACGATGCGAATGATACTATCATTTTCGTGGAATTAAATTATACGAGAAAAAAACACGCTTAAGCTATGCCGATGGCTTCCGGTACAGCATGAATAAATAAAAAAAAGATATTTTCGTGTATACATGAACTACTATTACTTAGATTATACATACAGGATGTCCCAGATTACGTGACGCACAGGGTAATCGGAAACTGTACAAAATTGTTTAGTTACAACATTTTACGATCCGAATTTATTACCGTTTTCAAAATCCTCGTGTCCGTTACGTGGGACATCCTGTATACGTAAATACTATATATATATGCATATATATGAGTACCGTAAGTAGGATACTTTGAAATTTGGTTACCCTTTTTGATGTGATTTGTTTCCCGTTTTCGAATAATATAATAATTTTTATTTATTTCCGTTCTTTTTGTTAGTTGTTCTTTTGTTTTGTTGCGATATTCTCACGTCCAAACATCTCGGGAAAAAGGGAACGTCACCATGGTAATACACGAAAGAGGAAATTTTGAGGTTATGATTTTTTTTGTTTGAAGAAAAACCAAGCCCCCTACTCTGTTTTGTTGCTATGGATTAAAAATTTCGTCGTCACGTTTGTTTTGAGGCACCCCTACACCCCACTTTACCCCTAAAAAAACAAAAAAAAAATGTTTTTTTTTTGTGTAGATATGTATTCTTTCGGATAAGTTATATAGAGCAATATGTTTTTTGTAAAATAATAAGTACATAGAAGAGAGTAGGTCGTCCTGTTGTTGGCCGCGTGGCTGTTCCCGACGGATTTTTCAGGTTAAGTTTTATTTAGTCCGACCGTATGGGAACGGCCGTGTCGCCGCAGCTGTCAAAGTGTACAGTGTTAATTTTCATATTTGTATCGGTATATATATCCTTATATAATATATATATCTATATACATATATATTTATAAGATCTCTTGAAACTTGTTTTTCTTTCATGTTCAGTTACGCGTTGTTTAGCCTTCCATTTATTTGCAGGTTAGATTTTTTCAATAATTTATTTTGAAGAGAACATTTCAGATTTCTAACGATTTTGTTACTTACAATCAAATCATTGACAGGATACCCGATTGTTTTTTTATTTATAAATAATAAAGATGAATTACAAAAAAATTTGTTTTTTCTTCAACCGCCTTTGCTTGTTGATGCCCTTGCTGTCGACTTGCTTTTGATTGCGTCAGCTTCTCTTTGTCGGTCCTCTGCTTCTTGACGTCGCTTTACCATCATGGCCCTCTGCTGTTCCATAGTTTTCCTGAATGTTTCTGCCTGTTCTTCAGCTTCTACAATAAAGAACAAATGACATATAAAGTTGCAAATTTTAGTGCAGAAAATATGAAAGTATTCTATACCTTTTCAAGCTCAATTTGAGACGAATCAACTTCAATTTTAGATTTAACAAATTCAATTTGAGACATTGAGCTTTCAATTGGGATTGATGAATTTCAATTTGGTACAAAACAAAATTAAATTGAGACTAAACAAATTCAATTTGAGATATTTTGTTTCAAATTGGGATCTAACAATATCAATTTATAATTAAACAAAATTTATTTGGGATTTAACAAATTTAATTTGGCTGTAAACAAAATCAACTTGAAGATCACTTGTGTTTCATAGAGCAGTCCATTGAAGAAAATTCAAAAATAACATTAAAAGGAATAAAGGAAAAAATTTGCTAAATTTCGATGTAATTGTATCTACTGAATGCATTCGTTTGCATTTGGACGGTTTATTATATACATTGAAAAAGATATGATATGAGCCAGAAAAGGCCAATTCTAATCAAAATCAAGGCAAAAGACTGACATATATTCAGGAATTGTGAAATTATCAAGCGCAAAATGTTCCAGTTATATATATGGACGAAACAAATTTTAATTTATATTGCTCAAGAACACAAGGGCGTTCAAAGAAAGGAAGTAAGTGTTTATTTGTTTGGGCTGGAAGTCGAGGTTCCAACATACACGTAATTGGATGCATTGGAACTATGGGATTAATTCATTATGAAATTAGAAGAGGATCGTTCAGGAGTCCAGACGCAAATGAATTTGTTCGTCGAACACTTACTTGCAATGCATTGTATCAATCAAATATAG
The DNA here is from genome assembly GCA_963966075.1 of Aphodius sticticus. NCBI lineage: Eukaryota > Metazoa > Arthropoda > Insecta > Coleoptera > Scarabaeidae > Aphodius > Aphodius sticticus. The sequence continues at coordinate 28,760,815 of OZ014514.1, forward strand.
CATTGGTAATCGATAATGCACCATGCCATACATCCATTGAAGAAGTGTTTGGTGAACAAGAGTTTGCAGAAAATAGACTATTAAGATTAAGACCTTACAGCCCGATGTTAAATCCTATCGAGAATAGTTGGTCAATTCTAAATCTAGCTTAAAGCAAGATTTGGCAGAGCAAACGCCACCTATTTTAGTCGGCGATGGAAGAAATAACCTTACACAAACTGAGTTTCATTTGCAGCGATAAGAAGAAATAATAAGAACTAACATTGCCAAAATAACCATGGCCAATAGTACGCGCTTTATTGCCAGTCCCCAAAAGTTTATACCTGCCATATTAAATGAGGAAGACATTTAATTTTAATTAACTTTTGTTCCAACTTTGTAATTTTCTTAATTTTGCCATTCATGTTTTCTTGCTTACCTTTCCCATGCATTTGTTATAACTAATGCATGGGAAAGGTAAGCAAGAAAGGATTAATGGCAAAATTAACAAAATTACAAAGTTGGAACAAAAAAAAATTACATATATGTATGTAATTTATAAAAATATAAAGCTTCTATGACGTATTAAAGTCCTTTATTATAAACTTTAAATTCTAAAAGTTTAAGTTGATTTTGTTTACAGCCAAATTGAATTTGTTAAATCCCAAATTAAATTTGTTTAATTATAAATTGAAATTGTTAGATCCCAATTTGAAACCAAATATCTCAAATTGAATTTGTTTAGTCTCAATTTAATTTTGTTTTGTACCAAATTGAAATTGATAAATCCCAATTGAAATCTCAATGTGTCAAATTGAATTTGTTAAATCTAAAATTGAAATTGATTCGTCTCAAATTGAGCTTGAAAAGGTATAGATACGCTTGGTTTCTAATTTATTGAATAAATACGAAACCAAGTTATGTCAACATCCAGTTTTATTACAGCAGGTACTGGCGTCTAAATAACATAAATTTTAGAAAATGAATGTTGCTTTATGTCTGTTTTTCTAATCCTGGGAGGTCGCTGGTGTAGACAAGGTAAAGGACTGGCCCTAAAACATTACCTTGCGGCACTCCAGCTTTTATTTCATTAGCAGGTAGCAGCATGCAGCAGGTAAGATTTTAATATTGGTGCTGCCTCTTTGGGAAGAAAACTACCTAATTTATGGTTTAGTCCTTCATGTCAGACTTTGTGCATCTAGCAACAAGCTTGTGACGCATCTAGGAAGATTTGCAGGACAAACCTATTTTTCCTCTAAAGCTTTTCTGATATTGTTGGTCTGTAGAAAGCTAACCGACGCAGTATACTTATTTGTCAATGTTCGGTTACTTTCTCTTCCAATAATATGCTCACTTAGGGTCAAAAATATTGGAGAGTGATCAGCGCTCAGGTCTTGAGATTCTTGTTCTTCTATCTGTAGGAAATTTACACTGATTTTTTTAACTATTTCACCTGGTATTTTTGCCGCACCTGTTGGCCAGTATGTTGGACTTCGAGTTGACATTGTTTGACAGAAAAGTGTATTTGTTGCTTTTAGTAGTTCTCTACCTTCAGTTGGGGTCAACGTAGACCCCCAGAACAGTGTTTGGCTCGGTGGTTCTTAACCTTTTTGAAGTCAGGGAGCACTTTTGATCATAAGACAGATTCGCGGAGCACCAAAAACATAGACATAACTCTTATTAAAAATTAAAACGTGTCAGTTAAAAAATATAAATATACTAATAGTCTACCTTTTTTTCTGCAACAATTATTTTTTAGAAATCAAATTCATTCTGAGTATAATATTTTATATGGACTTATATGTTTTTACTATTCCTTAAGAAGTTACAGCCGTTTGAAATATTAAAAAACAAAGAAAAATAAAAGATAAAATACATATCAATCAACGCGAAAACGAAAAACTTCCACAATCAATACCCATTACAACAATAAAAAGTAAACATCTTTCAGTAATAATGTTAAAAATAACGAAATAAAATCCATATAAAACTTTTTACTGAATTTCTTCTAGAAACTAAATGTCATTCTGAGTAAAAAGGTTAATTTGGATTTATTGGTTTTCTCAATTCAGCTCTGTCTAACTTTTTACCGAATTGAAAAAACGAATACTCGAATGAAATTTATTTGCGGCGAAAATCATTAATGTGATACAAAAAATAAAAAGATACATTTGTGTATAAATTTCGAAAACATACAGGAATTTTGGAATTTATTTCTACAAACGAACTCTTGAATATGTTTGAGGGAAAAAGCGGTCTCTTATGCTCTCTTTTTGCGCGCATTCACATATTTTCCACATTATGTGTGTGTGTGTGTGTGTGTGTGTTTTGATTTTCTGGGCCCTCAAAATTTTCTTCGTGAATCACCTGGTGGTTATAAATGCCACCACCTATTTGGTATATTGTGATAGCTCCTCCAAGTATCTGACATGATAGTTGTTCGCGATAATATAAATCTAAATATAATAAAACTTTCAAAACCTTCCTAATTTGTCAAATATTTAGCTAATTTGGCTGGATTCTTTATATTAGCAGTTATGTACCACCTACTAAAGTAGGTTTGATAAGCTCATTTTTGATACAGCTTTATACTATTATAAAACTTAATAAATCTGCACATAACATGTGGATGATATGTAGATGAGGGCAAAAATATATATCAAAACATCATATTTATTATGTTTATTTTAGGAAATATATTTCAAAGTGTTTCATATTTTCCGAACTTTTTATGTAACATGTATACCAGAGCTACACTCATTTTTATTTTAATTGGACTATGTTTAGAATTCTTTATTTATTTTATTCATATTTGTTACTATTTGAAAATTCTAAATATTTTAGTTGTTAGATTTGTTGAAGTTAGAATATTTTTTACGTTAATAAATATTATTTCAATCACATACAGTAAATGAGTCAACAATTTCGCCTTTCATAATTTTGCGGAGCACATGCAACAAGCTCGCGGTTAAGAACCACTGGTTTTACATCCTACTGAATGCAAAAAAACATTGGAAACAAGAAAATAACAACAATGGCTGTGCAATGGTACAATGAACTGCCATGTAATATTAAAACTCTAAATATTGTCAACAAGGAAAAAGAGATCATAAGACTGTAAAAACCATACCTTCATAAGGCATTTCATCCCCTTCGGAATCAGTACTGCTATCGTCGCCAGCAGGCCTCAAACTGACCCCCGATAACTCACTAGCTATAGGAGCACTAGTTATCAAAGGTTCTTTCATGACTTCAACATTCTCTTCCGTTTTCTTCTCCTTACTCTCCTGCCTGAGTTTCTCATATTCCGCACGATAATCACTGCAAAAAACAAACAAAAAATTACTAACGTCAAAACACACCTAACCTAAAAATTTCTCACAACCTAAAACATACTTTTCATATTCCACCCTAGCCTCGTCAACAAGCTTGAATAAATCATCTAAACCTTCTCCTGTGGCAGCGGAAACACCGCAAACTTTCAAATTTGAATAAAACTCGTCGAGAACTAACGCCATGGATCTCGTTAAACTTGAGATATAAGAATCTCCAGCTTCTAAAGCTTCGTGAAACGTTTCGAAATCCCTCATCCAATCTAATGCGTATTCGTGCTGAACCACGTCAATTTTATTCATTGCCACTATAAACGGTAACCGCGATTTATACAAAATTGAGCAAGCGTACAGCATGTTTGACATAAACGTCGATGGGTTTGTGTTCCTTACTGTATCCATTACGAATACAATAACTGTTGGGAATGTAGATGCTAAAGATTCCGTGATTATCGCGCCTAGAATTTTTAACAAAATCAATTTTTGAGGTTAGGTTGATTTGAGGTTAACTCACCGGACGCTGACCAAGTGAATACTTCTATCTGTCCAGGGGTGTCAATGACACACAACTCCCTATCGCTCTTTTCTATAAATTTAATAACTTCTGGGAATTTTGTTGAGAATAAATTTAGGGAGGTTACTATTCCTCCGTTTGGGCCAAGCTTGTATTGTTTCATGACTTCTTTGTAGTTGACGGTGTCTTTTATATCTAAAGATGAGAGAACGTTAAGTAATTTGTAAAGGATAACCTCAAAATACTAACCGATATTGGCGTTGAATGGGGTTTTAAAACATGCCGGGTCTAAGTTTATAACGTACGGTTTTTGATCTGCTGTGCTTAGCCTTGTAACTAGAGAGGTCTTGCCAGCCCCAGCCATACCTAGTACGATTAAACAAACAGGTTGTTTCTGCGATGATTTTTTGGATGCTTCAGCCATTATTTCTTTGTTTATCGATAATAGACCAAAGTCATACACTCTATTAAATAATTTTTGCTTATCATATAGACTTACAACATGTAATAACGTTAAAAACTAACTATTGTGTAATTGTTGCTTAAAACTTGAGAACATAACCTAAATAAATAACCACAATACATATAGCAGGGACTTTTGGTGACGAACTATACTGTTTGTTAGTGACTTTTCAGTTATGGTTGGTAGAAGTTAACCGCTCTGTTCACTATACTTTTTGAATTTTCAACGTTCCTTCATTTTATCAAACGTTTGTCGAAGATTCAGTGTTTTTTTAGAAACAGTTTATTATAATTTTATTACTTATCTTTTAATACCCGTGGTATAGCAGAAATAACCAGAAATGTCCAAATCCGAGTCTATCGAAGCACACGTTCAAAATCATGTTGAGACAAACAGAGTTCCAGATAAATATAAGGATGGCACCAAGAAACTTATGACTGCCATGATGAAACATGAGGCCTATGGCAATGCTAGGTAAATTCGGCTGATTACTATCATATTCATAGCATTCTATTAAATCTTTTCATTGTCGAATTGCGTACGTTCAAATAGAACTAGGATGAGCCGTGGTGTTTCCTGCTTCTTCATGTTTTGATCAAGCCCATTTTTTTTAAACTATGCTTTTTTTAGCTACAAGTGGTCATTGGATGATTTTGAGTTAGGTGGCCGACTAGGCAGAGGAAAGTTTGGGCGAGTTTTCCTTGCCCGAGAGAAGAAAACTGGTTATATTGTTGCGTTGAAAACGATAATGAAGAGTGAGGTAGTGAAAGGCGAAGTTGAACGACAGATCATGAGAGAAATCGAAATTCAAACACATTTGAAGTATTAACAAATAACTAGTTCCATGTATACGTGTTTTAAAATGTTTGCTTTTAGGCATCCAAATATTTTGCAGTTGCTAACATGGTTTCATGACGATTTTAGAATTTATCTAGTATTGGAATATGCTGGGGAAGGGGAATTGTATAATCACCTTCGCAATAGTCCTGGCGGTAGATTCGCAGAAAACTTGTAAGTTAATCAGAATTGGTAGATTTGTAGTTACAATATTCTATGATAAATAGAATTTTATGTTACTTGCAGAACGTTTGCAATAATTTTCTCAGAAACTATCAATTTTTGGACAAGATAATGCTTTCCAGAATTTTAGGGAAAATTTGCCATACTTTGGCTTTTTTTGTATCACTAACCGTTTCAGAGATATATGCGTCTTAATGAGCACTAACAATACATAAAATGAGTTGTAATGAGCTATATGTTATTCATATTGTGTCCTAAAATGAATAAATTATGCATTAAAATATCAAATATTGAGCTCTAAATCTACTGCGCGGTATCTTTCATATTTTGAACATATCTCTTACAATTTGTTTGAAAAACTGTTCCAAAGTTGAGCTACTTTTGAGGTCTCTACATAAGACCCTCCCCTTAATGGTAACAATTACCGTGCGTAAAAAAACGACGTGTAAATAGACGTACAATTTTTCAAGGTCCAATAGCGCCGTCTCTTGCTATTTACATACTTACAACATCGATTTTCTCAACCTCAACCAATTTTTATCATTTAGTAATAACTATTTTATCTAGAAAACTGAAACCAGTGATCAGCTGACCACTGAGCAAGACAATACGACTACGATATATGTGCGCTACGGCTTGCAGAACTTAATGCGCATTATATTCTTTCTAGGGCACATTTTCTAGCGCGCATTATAATTTTCTCATGGAATAATTTAGATTATTGAATGCGCTTCTAACATTTTGTAATGCTGATATATTTTACAGATTATACTTTTATAGACTTAATGATTGTGGTAATGAATGCACACTTATTTATTTAAGTGTACAAATATATTATGAAAGGAACATTCAAATATATAAATCCGAAATTATTTATTCTGATGCACATTGATATAAATTTATTGCTCATTTATTTTTTAATACACAAGTAATTTTCTCCAGTGCTCAAATATTTTTGTATTGGTCAAATATTTTATCAAATCTTTACAACAAATGCACACTTCTTTTTATATATTTCGCATATAATTCGTACTGTTAAAATATTGTTTCTGATTGGTGTATGATAATCTCAATGAGCTACAATATCCCAAAAAACTAATTAAAATAGGTCAAAGATTACCAATTTTCCCAATTATTGAACATAAAGTGTCGCAAAATAAGTATCAGACGTTCCTTTCATTGTGCCGGTCATTGTAGTCTACAGTGTGGTCATTTTAAGTTGAAACACCTAAATATCTCGAGAAATATGCATTCTACGACAAAAGAGTCTTATATCGATCTTGTTGACTGCACAGGGGCTCATAAATCCTGCACAGGAAAGTCCACCTTATTTTATTTATTTATTACTAATTCTTCCGACGTCAAATTGTAACATGATCTATAAATTATCACCTATTAAGTTTTCGATATAAAGGCATAAAGAATATAAATTTCCTGACTCTACTTTTCATATTTGCAGAGTTCATTATAAAAATGCACAGTATGGCTGAAAATTTCATTTTCAGATTTCGCGACACTTTGTTTACCAGGAAAATGAACATGAAAGATTTTTAGACTTATTCTCTAAAAATTTTAGACTTTTGTTAATCTATCAATAGATCGTGGGAGTTCTTCTCGTACTGAAACAACTTGTTTCTCTACCTACGTTGTTTATCTCTATCTACGAGTAATATTAACATATTTGATTGGGTTTGAGCTGAAAGAATAGCCCTTTGCTAATATTTTTATCTTGTTGAGTTGAAAGGTTAGTCCTTTGCGAATATTTGTTTATCTTGTCGAGCTGAAGGTCAGCTCTTTACTCATATGTTAATTTATTTTGTTTGGCTGAAACGTTAGCCCTTTTCTAAAATTTATTTATTTTGTTGAGCTGAAAGGTTAGCTTTTTGCGAATACATATTTGTGTTAGCCCTTTACTGGCGTGGTGGGTAATTTATTTTGTTGAGCTGAAAGGTTAGCCCTTTGCTAATATCTGAATGGTGTTGAGCTGAAAGGTTAGCCCTTTGCTAATATTTGTTTATCTTCTTGAGATGAATAGTTGTCCCTTTAATAATATTTGTTTAATTTTTGAGATGAAACATGAGCCCTTTGCTAATATTTGTTTATCTTGTTGAACTGAATGATTAGTCCTTTGCTTATTTGTTTATCTCCATGAGCTGAAAGGATGTACCCTTGCGAATATTTGTTTATTTTGTTGGGCTGACATGCTAATACATGTAGCTGAGCTGAAAGGTGGTTTGCTTTTTGCAATTATTTGAGTATGTTTTGAGTTAAAAATTTTAGAGTTTTGAATGCAAAAGGAAACTTGGCAACTTAATTATTGTTGAATGAGTAACACCTTTGAATTTCGGCAAATTATGACTTGTCGAATGGAAGTTTGAATGAGTTACCGAGACCAAGTTTATCATTGAGGACAATAGTTCTGGAGACTGGCTTTGAGAGCAAATCTATAGTCAGGATTGGCCGTGTTAGGAATTATTTTACTTGTTGGATTAATTCAGATATTGGGCCAGTGATAGAAGATTATAAACACGCTTATTTGTAAATACATAAGTAACTAGACTCACTTTTTACTGTTAACGGTTTTTGTTACAATGCGATAAGCAAAAAAACTGCTATCGGTAAACGGACAGTTCTGTGAGATCGAAACTTGATTCGAAACTATCTTTCATCTTCCACATTTTCTAACAATAGGGTTATATACTTAGGGAGACCACCCTCTTCACTAGGGTGGTTCAAAAATGCATTGCAAAAATTTTTGTGATGATAGACAGCAACGATCCCCCAAAATCGTTTCCAAATCCAAAATAAGTGGACACGTATTTATTTTTTCTTCGAAATTTTGATTTTTAATGGTGCCTATCGATGCATCAAATTTACATACGAAAATGCATGGGAAACAGACATTTTTTGGTATTTTTTGATTAATTCTTCGGGGTTTGGAAAAACTTCAGATTAAAGTTATAGGACTTGTAGAGGACTTTCCAATGAAGAATTTGAGCTATTATACGTATGGCTTTGACGCTCCCAACCCACCCCCACAGTGCCCTGAAAACTATGCTTAAATGAAAAATGTACATTCTTCAGAAAATTTATCGTTCTAATCACTTCATTCTCTTTTTTCTCGTAGAAATCATTACTATAAGTCTAGCTGAATGTTTATAAACATTTGTTAAGTAATTTCCATTTGTTTAAACAAATTCCATTTGTTTAAATAATTCTCTTTTCTCGAAACTCTGTCGGACATCTATTTTCTGAATTCGAAATGGCAGTTTGTTATCTTAAAGTGATATTATTCATTAAACAAATTCTTCCTATTGTTTAAACTATCAATGATTATTAATTATCAACTGTTGTTCTAATTATGGTAGAAGTCAGGTTTTTTGTGAAATTAACTTATAAATTTCATGTTCGAGATATCTTGCCTATGTTATTAGCTAATAAACTCATATTTGTTTAAACAAATTCCATTTGTTTAAACAATTTTTTTGCAATTCTCCTAACATTAATTTTTTTAGATTGGTCTGGTCAACTGTTATTGTCAAGTGACATCATTTTTATTTTCGGATAATTTCCATTGTTTAAATAATAAAATATTATTCAAATGCATAATGGTGATATGCAGGTGGTATGTAAATTTTAAAATAAATGAAAAATTACAGCCACAACCTGGATTTGAACCAGGGACCTGGGACCTGGTTCAAATCATTATTAAGTAAAATATTATTCGTTTTCAATATCATTTATTCGAAAAAATTGAATTTATTTAAAATCCTTTTTTCGGGAAATTGGGGAGTTACATTTCTTTAAAAATATTAAATTTTCTACCATAATTAGAAAATAGTTGAAAATGAATAATAATTTATTGTTTAAACAATAGGAGGATTTTTTTAAATGAATAATGTCACTCTAAGATAATAAACTTCCATTTCGAACTCAGAAAACAGAATTCAGACGGATTTTCGAGAAAAACGAATTATTTAAACACCTAAAAATTTGTTTAAACAAATGGAAATTAACTGACAAATGTTTATAGGCATCCCACTAGACTTATAGTAATGATTTCTATGAGAAAAAAGAGAATGAAGTAATTAGAAGGGTCAATTTTCTGAAGAATCTACATTTTTCATTTAAGGGCTGTTTTCAGGGCACTGTGGGGGTGGGTTCGGGGCATCAAATCCATATGTATGATAGGTCAAATTCTTCCTTGGAAAGTCCTCTACAAGTCCTATAACTTTAGTCTTAAGTTTTCCCAAACCCTGAACAATTATTCGAAAAATACCAAAAATTGTCTTTTTCCCATGCATTTTCTTATGTAAATTTGAGGCCTCGACAGGCACCACTAAGAATCAAAATTTGGAAAAAAAGAAAATACGTGTCCACTTTGTTTGGATTTGGAAACGATTTGGGGGGATCGTTGCTTTCTAAATAAAAATAGCCAATTTGAACCACCCTATTCTTCACTGTTCAAGTAGTATATTGGGCAATTAGTTAACAACCATTTTTTTTTTAATAGTGTTATAGTCAGGCTTATTTGCTACTATGTAAAGGTGACTAAACCCACCATCACACATTAAGTGAAGACATCGCGAGGGATCGACCAAAATTGGCTTGTTGGCCACCCTTGCCATATGCTATATCTTCAAAACAATTAGTTGTATAAAAACTACACAATTTTCATAGAAAATTTCACAATTGTGACTATATCTTTAACACTCAATAGTGCATGTTTTTTTCTCATAACGTTTCCCAATACATGCGTAGATCTGCAAAGTACACATATCAAGTAGCCGACGCGTTGGATTATTGCCACAAAAACGACGTGATCCATCGTGATATCAAACCCGAGAATTTACTCCTCACTATCCAAGGGGACATCAAATTAGGGGATTTTGGTTGGTCCGTACACGCCCCTTCGATGAGACGGAAAACAATGTGCGGAACTTTGGATTATTTGGCACCGGAAATGGTGCGCAGAAATGCACACGGTGCAGAAGTTGACAATTGGTGTTTAGGTTTGTATCTCGATCTTTAGCTGATGTTGCATGTCTGAAATGCTGATGTTCTGTTATTTGCAGGAGTCTTATGCTATGAATTCTGTGTTGGCTCACCACCGTTCGAAGCAAAGAGCTCTGACGATACCTACAAAAAGATTACGAACCTTGACATGACATTTCCCGAGTATATGCCAGCCGGGGCGGTTGATCTGATTAAGAAGGTGACGTATATTTTCGGTTTAATGTCTATTAGGAAAATAATTCATTAGTCATATTTGGAGAGTTTTGTATAGATTTCATTGAAACCCATTTAGAAGACCTTTTTTTTTTACTAGAGACATCTTTTTGTTTTCAGCTGTTGGTGATGAAACCATGTGACCGAATGCCTTTGTCTGCTGTAAAGAATCATCCCTGGATAGTAAAATTTGTTCGTAAAGGTTGATGTTATAATTTAAACTTTACCTATTTTTATTTATATTGTTGTGTTCAATTTGATATTCTTATTAGTATTTTATTATGTATCTTTTGCTGTCATTAAGAATTATATTATATCAATAAATACCATGTCTAATGTTATTTATTTAGCAAAACCGGTTACCCCAAGAATCTTTAAATAACCATTTGCAAGGAAAAACTGAACTTTCCTTCCGAGTTTCAACACAAATAAATACAATATTTGTGTGGTACTAAAAGAACAATATATTAAAAAATAGAAAATTTTGTACACTGGTCCGTGATTTTAGAAGCCCGGAACCCTGATCATTTTCTTTCAGTCAAAAAAGTTTTAATACTTTTGGTTAAAAAATATGAGTTTTTATAAGCCATACAATTAGGGTCAAATATAAACTAGCGTCTTATTTGCCCTCTAGTAAGTAATCCCGAACACTTACAAGCGCAGGCGACGTTGAGCGACCATAATTTAAATGTAACCCTAGCTGTCAAGGTGAGTACGGAGTACCGGTCAAATTTGCCAGTGTGTTTGTGTATAGACATTTTAGTTTTGTTAAGAATATTTAGAAAAACACATGTAAGTTACTGATTTGTATAGCAATTAATTAGTTGATGGAACGTAAAATCATTTCAATTTAATCAGCGAAAAAACTTGAAAATTGTTTGAAACCCCGATTTAACGTTCTGTTTGCGTATTTATGTGTTGAATATGATTATGCAAGGTATCCTGCAACTTGTGAGCATTAATCTCAGATAAATAAAGAGACACGGATGGGCACCGTGAGAACTAAGGTAAGTGAATGTAAGCAAAGCTGCATGAGCGGCGAGCATGTTTTAGCTAAGGGGTTGAGAATAACGCAACGTTTTTTTATATTTCCAGCAAATAAAGCAAGCTTAGGGAATTAACTAGTAAGTATATCAGTATAGTATATAATAATAGTCAAAATATAGGACTACTATTATAAATTATACTAATGCACTTCATAAAAAATAAAATTAAATATAAAAAATATTTATTTTTAAATTGACTTTATGGCAAGAAGTTGCAGGACACGTATAAAACGGCTCCAAAGCCATTTTCTATATCACTTAGCAAACTGTACATCACTAAAACAGTTAAATTTAATAAAAAAATCCATTGATGCGTGTTATTTTGTTGTGAATAAATGGATTATATAACAATTAGTAAATCATTTAATCGATCCACTATTCATGTACATAGGTATGAAAGAATGATGGTGGTGCACTTAATACATTTTAGAACTATAGAATCATAGTTATGAGTAAGTAATAGCTGTAAATTTCATATTTTCACGCTGTGTGCACTTCATATGATACTATATGATAAAATGCTAATTAAAATAATTAACTTGAAAGTTTTATGAGCGCGGGTAAATGAATAAACAAAGAACGTGGAATAATATTATTATTACCACGAAAAATTATTATTTGTATCAAATGTTCGGAATATCATCCATTGTTAGTATTTATTTATCCATCTGCTTTATCTCTTTGTTTATTAATTTAGCCACTATCACAAAACTTTAGAACATCTCAAAAACTATAGTCGATCGAAAAAAGGAGATATCAAATTATAAATCACCCTAAATCACATAAACATAAGTTGTCAATCAAGTAGCAAGTTTTTGTAAAAATTGCAATTATCGTGCAGCTGGCTCGTCGGCTTCGCAGCATATTTCAACATTTTCTGAGAAATTGATAAAAAATGTTAATTGTTAATAAAAAACACCCGGTATATGCAATGAAGAAGATGATTATAATTTCGTATATGATATATTCTGATATTTCTAAATACTATTTTAAAATAACATTTTTGCATAGCTTGTACCATAAATGTGTTATAAAATGCAATAAATGCTGTTGTTAGAAAACAGGATAATACATTATTTAATTAGTGACTTTACAACGTACGCTATAGTTTGTTTACATCGGTATCACGCCCTTTTCAGTCGAATCAAATATAGGGAGAAACAGTCTGTGCTATCGAATTCGCTCGAAAGTCGACATCAGTTGGTTTCTACGGCTAACACCGCCTGCGCTCGTGATTGTCCGGGACTACTTACTAGAGGACAATCTAGACGCTAGTTAAATATAATGAAAAGTAAAACTTCAAAACACGATTATAAAACATTTACTAAATAAAAATTTAACCAGAAACATCTTCTAAATGCATTTTTTCAACTTTTTCCATTACATCTTCGGGAATGTGCAGCTCTTTCAAGTTATCAGCATTAATTTCTTCCTCAGTCCTAATAAAAGTCGCATTAAAAAATTATTTAAAATTGTTCTAAAATTAAAATCTTACCTTATCATTAAATCAACTAGATTTTCGCAAGCGACAAGTGTTGCTCTATCCTTCTCCCATTTATGTAACTCCCGCAGAATAACGTAAGTATTCATATCACGAACAAATTCACGATTTTCCTTTATCGCGCAAAGTTGCGTGATAGCTTCTAACAACATACACCTAAAAAATAAAATTAAAAGCAATAATTTCAAAGTGAATATTTGTTATATTTACCTGATTTCAGCTATTTCTTCACGTAGTTTATTCTCAGGCAAATATTGCAAATCCAACGGTAGTTTTTCATTATCTTCGGCATCGTACTCTACATTACCAGCTAATGGCAGAAGAAGACGTGGCAAAATTTCTACTTCTTTCAATAGCCAGGTGTGGTGATCAGTATCAAAACAACAATTTTTTAATGTACCTAGAGAAAAATAAACAACATAATGACAGTATCAGAAACAACCTTAAAACTTGATATGTCAAACTAATGATAGTAACATACAGCGCTATCTAACATTTCTTTCTACAAGTTACAGAACCCTAACCTATAACACCACGTCTCCTGGTTTCTGAATCCTTATATTCGATAAACGAGGTCAACCTATGCACAACGCCGTTCTCTCTGTCCAAAACATACTTCCGAATTCTCACATTCTGCGATAAATTCGACAAAACAGACCCCAAATGGTGCAAATCAGCCCCTTTCGTATTATACTTATTCTTAGTAAATACGTTGATCAATTTCTCAAAGTTAACCCCGGAATCCTCTATCAAATCCACAATTTTATCGACATATCTCGGTAGTCTCGTCAAATTTGATAAAATCATACAACACTCATCCGCGATATGACTATTTGGGTCCAATATAAACGTCAACGTAGTCTTTATAATATTCTCCGGAGCCACTTGCAGCCCTGACTTCTTATCATCATCTTGTAACTTCAAATCTAAGAGAGGTGGTATGCCTTCGTCTATTGCGGTTATGTTAACCAAACTTTTAGCTGCGGTTGTCGATATCCACTTGTTGTTATCACTTAGAAGGGTTAATAGACACCTTAGGGCGTCGGGGCATCCTATAATTAGCTTTGCGGATTCGTCAGCGGCGGTAAACTCTACAAAAAATGGGAAATTAGGGATTTTGGGGAACATAACCTAAATTGGACTTACGGAAAACTTGTTGTAGGGCGTATTCCTTGATGTCAGTCCTAGCGCCCAATTGGAGAAATTGCAGGAGTTCTTTTAAAGCTGTTTCCATGGTTTAATTTAATTTTGGATTGTTTAAGCTATCAGAAAGCATGTATGGATTGTATTGTTGGACTTTGGAATGGTTCCCAATCGAGTTGTTATTGTTGAATTTCCTTGTGTATTCAGTTAAAATTATATTGTGAAACATGTTTTGTAGGAGTATTTAAAGTTTTGATAGCAAATTAGATAATTATTTGTAAAATTATAAGAAATAAATTGATTAGGAACCATTCAGATATTTGACAGTTCGATCTTCCATCTTTGTTTTTGGGCGTGACTATGACTCAAACAACTCGCGCATTCGGCGAAAACATGACTCAATCAACAACCTGTTGATATAGTACTTACAACTTCTTTATCTCGGTTTAGTTTTACACGAAAGGCACCGGAAAAAAGCATTTTTTAAATGAATAGTAGTTATTAATAAATGGGTAGTGTAATAGTACAGTTGTGAACAATGACAACCGAAGACAACCCGGATGCCCCTAATTGGTTGAGGGAATTGGAAGCCAAAAGGGAAAGAAGAGTGAAAGCAAAGTTGGGACACGAGACAGGCGCCGGGTCACCCTGTTTAAATTGCAAAGATGATTGCCCAGGTAATTTTTAATAAGAGGTTAAATGTACAAAATTTATTTTAGTGTGTGGCTAGATTGAAAAAGAAAACAATTGAAGAATAGGGGTTGTTACAATTTCTACTAATTTGATTGGAAGATTGTTTATAAATTTGTTTTTTTTGTGTTTTAGGTTTAGATTTGCACTTTTGGAGAAAAATTTGTAAGAACTGCAAGTGCGGTAAGGAAAGTCACGACGTCCAAGACGATGACATCAATGGGTACGCTCAGTTTCAGTTATTGGGTAGCAAGCCTAATAAGTCGAATAAAATCGGTAAGTGACGACATACGTGATTTTCTTATCAGAAAATTCTTAAAATTACTGGCCGTTTATGTGGTTATTATGTCATATTTCCCTAATCTATATCCTCGTTTGCTCTGATAAACTAAATAAACCACGACTGTACACATACGGAAATGTAAAGCATGAGCCCACATTTATAAAAAAAAACTTTACGATTTGTGTTTATAATAACTTTATACTTTTGTTGAACTTTGTAGAAAAGTAGTTGAATTTTCTAATTTGGATAAACAGAAAAAAAAGACTACAGTTGTAGGGCAAGTCGAATAAACGTGCTACTAAAAATTTGTCACAACCATATTAAAGAATGTAATAAAAGAGTTGGCTACTATTTGGCGTCACTTGTTAGCTGTGGTTGTAGCTTGTACAAACCACAGAATACAAACTCTGTATATGCTCAAAACTGGATTTTAATTAAAATTTCTACCACAGTTTTGTTACTGAAGAATCGGCGTTCAACTGTCCAAAATAATCCCAAAAATCCGATGAACGGCTTGAGAGAAAATCAACTTTGAAATTGTGACAAATTTTTAATGGTATATTTCGCTTATACACATTTAAAAACTGTTTATAATACATTAATTCAGATTTTTTTTAGTAAAATTGTACGCAGTTGAACAGGTTTCTAAAATAAAATGTTCGAGGTTGTTCTTCACTGTTCTTTTATTTTTCAGAATATACGTTAGAATATACGTCTGAAAAATAAAAGAACAGTGAAGAACAACCTCGAACATTTTATGATATTAATTCAGATGTTGAGATTAAAGAAGTACTGCATTGCGATCATAGTCGAGTCATTTTTGATTTGGGTAGACAAATAATTTGTCCGCCTATGAAAATAATACCAATAAATTCAGAAATTGTCCTGAACATCATATCAAAATGTTTACTGAATCTTTGATTATATTTTTACTTAAATGAATTATAAACTATCAGTGATTATCAACTATAAAAAAATTGTCCTCAAATGTTGTCCAACCTTATATTGATGCAAACATCAATATCTCCGAAAGTATAAAGCTTAGTAGAACTAATTTTTCACCATGTTAAAGATGCAGGATGTGGGTACATGGTACATAAAGAATTACTTTAAAATACTGAAAGATGTAGGTTTGGCAGAAGGTTAAAAAACACCTTTTCAGAACTGAAATATTATGTCAATAATTATTAATATCTATTCTCTCAAGTAAAAGAAACTTACTCAAAAGTAAAACGCACATCTAAATAAAATAATAACAAATATCTATTTACATTAAAACATAAGAATAAAAACAATGAAATAAAACTCTAAATCATCCAATTATTTGAGGCGTTGTGATATTATACCAAACACTTTTAATTAAAATTAAACACAAAGTAAGGCTTGCCATTTACAAAAACGCTCACTAAACAAACTACATTTAAGATTAAGCAAGCTTGATGCTTGCTTCTGGTTTGTTGTAACCCAAACCCAACTCTAAATGTTTTTTAACTGAATTCAAATGTTCCCTATTTATTCAAAGTTCTCTCTACAATTTTTGCAATAGTAGGATAAAGGCCCACACGTTAAGTTAAAAAAATTTTAAGATGGTAAGCCACTAGCATTAAAAGCATAAATATCTCGCACAGTACAGTAATACATTTTAAACTTTATGACAAAAGTCATAAATCTGTTGATAAAGAGTCAGTAAATGCTTGTTAATACGATAAATTATTATACTTCAAACAGATAATAATAAACGTTTTTATAGACTACAGGCTCTTGATCTTCCATCTGTACCATTGGGGAAAAAAAACAATAAATATATTAAAATATGTTTCAAAATAGTTTCCAAATTCCTTAATGGTCCTTAAGATACCAAATAAGATCCAAAAATATTAAAAAGCATAAAAAACATTCAAATAAATGTCAAACCATCAATATGATTAATTATCTTATCCGATTTTTCTAGTATTACCTGGCAAAAAGGAAGAAATCGAACTTGAATGGACTCCGAAGGGCCAAAAAGAGGCCATCGACAAATACCTTAAAACACTCCCACCAGAATTACTCCCCGTAAAAGGTTCAACTGCGGCTCAAGAACGGAAACAACTTCTCCAAAAGCAAATTCCGCTACACGACATCGACCCAACACTATGCGACGCCTTAACAGAAGACGAAGTAAAACAAATGAACGACTACATCTCAAATATCAAAGAAAACATAGTCGGCGTAGGCCAGATCGTTCAATTGAACACAGGAAGAGGAACTTTACGAGATAGAAGCCCCAAACGTCCCAATAAAAACTTCGGACAACAAAATCCAGGGGGCCCCTTAAGCATCCCCGACCTAAACAGGCTTAATTTAGAAGACAAACACCCAGAAAACACTAAAAACTTACCGGTATTCATCCCGAACACTATCAATCGAAAAGACGACGAAGTATTCCCGGTTTTCCCGAAAATCCACGACAAAACATTCCCGTTTGCTTCCCGAGCTTTCAACGAGAAGTTCGAGGCCCCAACTCCGTATACAAAACTCCCGTTTACGCCAAACGCAAAGCTGGAAAATAGTTTTCCCGTTGGGGGGCCCCAGCCGAAGTTTGCGACGGTTTTAAGTCCGAATAATCGTAGTATCGAGGATGTTAATCGGCTGCCTTTGGG
Source organism: Aphodius sticticus (assembly GCA_963966075.1). Taxonomy (NCBI): domain Eukaryota; kingdom Metazoa; phylum Arthropoda; class Insecta; order Coleoptera; family Scarabaeidae; genus Aphodius; species Aphodius sticticus. The sequence continues at coordinate 28,778,657 of OZ014514.1, forward strand.
TTTCCGCGAGCAGTTTTGTGTGATTTCGCCAGATGGCGAGAGGTTAGCTGTTTGTACGAATAATAAATATTACGATGGGCCTAACGGGGAGAAATTGGTGCAGTCGCCGAATGGGGAGAGGTTTTATGTGAATCCGGACGATGGGAGGTATGCTTTGGGCCCCCGCGGGGAGAAGTTCATGATTGGGGCGAACGGGGAGAAGTATTATGAAGATCCGCAAGATCCACGGTGAGTTACAATTTTTTTTTAGTTTTAATATTAAGCTCTACAACATTTTGATAAAAAAATTACTTAATACAGTATAATTTTTGAATAGCAATTAACTTGTCTTAAGGTGGGATTTAACAGGATATGCTACCAAATATACACATAATTATATAGTTTGAATGCAAAAAAGCCAGTTGAAAGATGTACTGTATATTTAAAAAGTAGCTATGAAGCTCTCCATGTTTCATCCACTCAATTCTAATAAATAAATAAAGCGATAGTAGTCGATGATGTTTATTTCAAATCTTGCAGACCGGTTTCGAGTTTCCTCGTCTTCAGTGCAAACTATAATTAAATATTGTCACAATTAATAAAATAAATCTTGACTTAACCTAACTTATCCTACCGTCTAATCCTATTCATATGTCCTGGAAGTTGTATGGTCGCTATTCGATTTGTACATGTTCTTTGTTATGCTTACAATATTGCGGTCGGTATAATTACACTTTAAAACTTTATACATCACAATTAAAAATGATCTAATTTGCAACTTAATTTGTACGTCAAGATGTCAAATACAGAAATAAGTAAAGTGTCGGGTCGGCAAGTTAGGTTTCGTCAGTAGGTCAGTCCGGTATATTTATTCTATCCGCCGCTAGGTGTCACGTATTGCAGGTGGCCTTTTTAAATATGCCATAAACATGCGTTGGTTTCGAAATTCGGTGTATTCATTAAGCATTTCTTCAGAATTTATTGTCTTACCTCGTTCTATCTCCATCTCTTCCAAAAGGTTCATTTTATTAGACTTTTTTACACTATGTAGCAGTTTGATGTTGTTTATGTTGGAAGTGTGGCGGTTTTCTTTGAGATGTTGTCCAAATGCTGAAGTACCATTTTTATTGTTTATGTGTTCTCTGTATCTCGTCAACAAGCTTCTTCCCGTTTGGCCGATGTAATAGCTTGCACAGTCTGCACATTGTAGACGATATATTCCACTTTTCTTTATATCGTCGTGTCTGTATTTATTGTTTACCAGGAGGTTGCCCATCTTGGTGTCCGTCCTGTATGCTGTCAGTATATTATATTGTCCGAGTATAATTTCTATGTTCTTTGACCATGTAGTGTGGTAGTTCATTATTAGGTATTCACTCTTGGCCTTGTAGTGTGGGTAAATCATTTTAATCATCAAGAAAGCTGTAAAGAATGCACACATCACATTAGACAAATTCGAATGCAATCACTATAAACTCATCAACATGAACGCACTAGCTCCGACACTGTATTGTTTAATCAAGCTACATAAAACAGACAAGAGCATAAGGCCCATAGTGTCCAACAAAAACACTCCCATCGAGGCAACGGCCAAGTTTCTACAGCACCTACTTCAAAATATCCTGGGATTCAAATCAACATACAGCTTAAGTAATTCAAAGGATCTTATCAAACATACAGAAAACACCATAATCAACAACAAGACCCGCCTGGTGTCATTGGACATTGTTAATCTCTACACGAACGTGCCAGTCAGGGAGATAGTTTCCATTGTCAGACAATTTTTATTAGACAAGATGACAACACATAACTACATGGACGCGATAGACATAGAATGTCTGATAGAGTTAATAGAGCTAGTCACCCAGCAGGACTTCTTCGTATTTGATGGAGAACACTACCTCATGAATGACGGCTTGGCAATGGGTTCGTCACTATCGGGACTATTAGCAGAATTCTATGTAAATCACATTGAACAAGAAGTGTTTTCCAGCATATATAGGAATTTCACTGGCGACATCAAATACTATTGCAGGTACGTGGATGACATACTGATATTATACGAAGGCAACAACGCTCAGCTAGTGGCTCTACACAATATATTCAATAACATAGGAAAACTTAAATTCACCATAGAAAGGGAAAACCACGGAAAACTAAACTATTTAGATATCACCCTGCATAGGAATGAAAACAGATTAAAGTATAATATTTTTAGAAAGCCTACTAGTACTGACGTTGTCATACCGAAACAGAGCAGCACCTGTAACACCTACAAGGATGCCGCCTTCCGTTTCCTGTTCAACAGAGCCCTCGATGTACCCTTAACCCCACTTGACTTCCAAAAAGAAATAAGAACGATAATGACGATAGGAGAGAATAATGGATACAATGCCACCGATCTGCAGAGAGTATGCAACAGAATCCACAACGTCAAAATGATTAAAATGATTTACCCACACTACAAGGCCAAGAGTGAATACCTAATAATGAACTACCACACTACATGGTCAAAGAACATAGAAATTATACTCGGACAATATAATATACTGACAGCATACAGGACGGACACCAAGATGGGCAACCTCCTGGTAAACAATAAATACAGACACGACGATATAAAGAAAAGTGGAATATATCGTCTACAATGTGCAGACTGTGCAAGCTATTACATCGGCCAAACGGGAAGAAGCTTGTTGACGAGATACAGAGAACACATAAACAATAAAAATGGTACTTCAGCATTTGGACAACATCTCAAAGAAAACCGCCACACTTCCAACATAAACAACATCAAACTGCTACATAGTGTAAAAAAGTCTAATAAAATGAACCTTTTGGAAGAGATGGAGATAGAACGAGGTAAGACAATAAATTCTGAAGAAATGCTTAATGAATACACCGAATTTCGAAACCAACGCATGTTTATGGCATATTTAAAAAGGCCACCTGCAATACGTGACACCTAGCGGCGGATAGAATAAATATACCGGACTGACCTACTGACGAAACCTAACTTGCCGACCCGACACTTTACTTATTTCTGTATTTGACATCTTGACGTACAAATTAAGTTGCAAATTAGATCATTTTTAATTGTGATGTATAAAGTTTTAAAGTGTAATTATACCGACCGCAATATTGTAAGCATAACAAAGAACATGTACAAATCGAATAGCGACCATACAACTTCCAGGACATATGAATAGGATTAGACGGTAGGATAAGTTAGGTTAAGTCAAGATTTATTTTATTAATTGTGACAATATTTAATTATAGTTTGCACTGAAGACGAGGAAACTCGAAACCGGTCTGCAAGATTTGAAATAAACATCATCGACTACTATCGCTTTATTTATTTACTGTATATTTGGTTGCATGCAAATGCATTACAAATTCCACCGTAATTCTGATAGAGTGCGATTTTAGCGTGCATTATTTAAATAGATATGTACATTAAAATAGATACTTTGTGCATTAAAAAAAGAAATACTGTGCATTAAATAAATATGAATATGTTACATAAAAAAATGTATAATGAGCAATATTTAATTCATATTGTGCCCTAGAATGGCTAACCTGTGCATTAAAATAATACATACTGAGCAATAAATAAATATGAATATGTTACATAAAAAATATAATGAGAAATATTTTATTCATATTGTGCCATAAAATGAATAACTTGTGCATTAAAATAATAAATATTGAGCACGAAATCTAAAGCGCATCAAAATTGATTTCGATGATTCTTATGATAATGGTAATAGTATAGCGCGTACTGTCAATGATATTCGACCTTCAAATGGCGTTTACTTTAAATGGACACCCGACAATCGTAGCTGTTTTCCAATTATGCTCTGACGAACCTTGGCGCACTCTAGCGTCAATGTGAGAGCGTTCCTATTACAATTTGCAGTTAGTGCAACTCGCCGAAAGTCTCCCTTCCCCTTTCCCCTATTGCACCTAGTTTTCGAGTGGTGCTTGTAACACCGTTCAACTGACATCAGTGACATTTGTCATTTTGTAATAGGTTAGGTGCTTGTTAACTACGTAAAATTCATTGTAAAAATGGATTTACCCGGTCAATCGTGCACATTATTGTTAAAAGACCTTTAACTACTGAAACATATTCGATATATTTGAATAAACAGGATTATGACGAATCCTTGAAGGTTTGTATTATTTTTTAAGGTTATGTCACTTCGGACTTGACGTTATGCTTGACGTTGCCGCGTTCCCATTATGATGCCGAACTGGCCAGCGCTATTTGCCCCAGCGTACGCTAGAGTTAAACGTAGTGAGTGCGTAATACATGTAATTGGAAAACACCTATTATGTTTAATAAAAATCTTACATTAAACAATAGTTTATGTATATGTATTGTTCCCTAGCGATTGAACTTTGAAATGTATATATGTATTAGTACTGCTATTGTTGTTATTATTGTTATATTAAGGTATATGTACTATTTATTTTTCCTCTTACCTTAAAAAATTGTTCTTACAAACTAAACATTTTCAATATTTTTAATATACAGTAATCCCATCTACGCGGATAATTGGTTCCACAAATACAGGCAAAAAAAATCGCGTAACTGGAGGGAGAATTTTATGGCAGCTATCGCGAGCTATCGCGAGCTATTTACATACTTACAAGATCTATTTTCTTAGTACAAGTAAGTTCGCGTAAATGAAGGGTTTACGGTATTCTAGTTTAAAACAAACAACTCTACGTCATTTTAATACATTTTTAATAAAATCGAAGACATATTAATAAATAAAAAGTCAAACCAATATTTTTTACTTAGTTATAATGTTTTATTTAGCTGACACCAAAGCCACAGTGCAACGACAGGACTAAGCTCTACGATACACATAAATGCGCTACGGGTTGCAGAAGTTATTGCACACTTTAATCTCTCCAGGGCGCATTATAATTTTCTAATGGTACAATTTGGATTATTGAATGCGCTTACAAAACTTTCAAATGCTGATTTATTTAAACTATTGGACATTTATTTTTTCAATAAACAATTATTTTTTGAGAAGCACATTATATTTTTTTAATTATTTTTTATTTATTTATTCTGATGCAGATATTATAAATATATTGTACATTTATTTTTTTTAATGCTTAAGGCATTTTTTGCATTGCTTAAATATTTTTTGTATTGTTCAAATATTTTTTGTATTGGTCAAATATTTTATCAAATGCTTAGATAAATGCAAGTTTTATTTTATATATTGCGCAAATAATTTGTAGTTATTCTAATATACAAAACATACAAAAATCAATACTTTCTTTTGATACATCATTATATTAGTTACCTACTCTACTTTGCTGTTGACTTTCTTAACCTAAAAATTTAGGTGAAATTTCTTAATTATTATTTCGTTTGTAGATTTTTTTATGCTAACGACTAATGTCCACTTTTATTAGACTAATATTTCCTTCTCAAGATACCTGGCTATTGATTTCTAAAGAAAATTGATAATAATTATTTAATTTATATTATTTTTATAACTTTAACAATAGCACCTAATTCGACCGCTAATTAGCCACTAAATAATTATTTTCTCCTGATTTAAAATTTACTCCAAAACCTCGTTTCATTATCAAATAAAAAATCACTGTTCTTTAATAGATTTTGTTTTTGTCAAGTTCATTCCCAACAGTCATACAAATGTTTCACTGTTGTCAGCTGAAAACTGGTAAACCTCTCGTTATAGGCAAAAAAATGCTAAAATAGGGAAAAAAGCAAAATAAAACTCGACCAAATGATTTATTTTTTCCTAATTTGTGTAGTTCGTTAAGAGGAATCAGTACTGCTGGTAAGTCCTATAAAATAAGCATCCATAGTCAGCTTAATGTTGTATCAATTCTCTTAAATTATTGATAAAGGTGTATTACTTGCTCTGGTAATGTATATGTATTACTTGTTGTTGTTGTATCCACGCTACGTGATAAAATATAACTTATTCATGTACTCGAAGAAGTAAAGTTTTGAGTGAAAAAAGCATGTAAGATATTGATATTTTTACGTGAAATTTTGTACACTTATAGACAGAGGAAGGTGTAACTTAGACCTATTATGTGGTACTTTTTTCAATACTTAACCTGAGTTCTTCGTAAAAAAAATTGCAAAATCAGCCAATTTTATGTCATATTCAGAAATAGATTTGTCATAAACGAACAAAACTATCAAAAATCAACCACTAGACGCAAAATTGTATATCTTTTATCTTTAATTTGGTGTATTTCTTTTACAATTATGTGAACTAATTGCTGAGAAAAGGCTCAGAACTTTTGCGTCTTTTGCAAGCAAAACGTAGGGGGTATGGATTCCCCTTAAGCTGGTTACCATAAAGATGATCCACAAAATACTTAGAATCTGCTCTTGAAATAATATATGTATTTAATTTTTATTAACTTTCAAAAGCCATTCTTAATACTTATTACCATTTATTTCAGTTTTGTTCTTGACCAAAACGGTGACAAATGTTTCGTCCCCAAAGAAAAATTCAACGTGAACTCGAAAGGCGAACGCTATCAACAAGATCCAGACGGCCAAGTATATTTTGCCGAACCTGACAACGACCGTTACGTAACCGACGACAAAGGCAGACGTTACATCGTGGCCCCAAACGGTAGCCGTTTTCCCGTTGATACCGAAGATGGTCGCTTAGCGACAGACCCAACAAAAAACCAAAAATTCCTTGTGGGTCCCAAAAACGAGAAATACATCCAAGATCCCAACGACAAAAACATCTTAGTGGGGCCCAACGGAGAGCGGTACATCTTTCCGAAAGACAAGTACCAGACGTCACCGTACGGGGAACGATTTTTGACGGGGCCGAATAACCAGAAGTACTTTGCGGATCCGAACGACGATCGGTACTGCTTGGGCCCTCAGGGGGAGAGGTACCGGGTGGCCCCCGGAGGGGCCCTGTTCAGGGTCGATGATAAGGATGGGAGGTATCTGGTGGATCCAAAGACCGGGCGGAATTTCATGATGGGCCCCCGAGGGGGGCTCTTCGAGCGGGACCCCAGTAATCCGGATTATGTCGTCGGCGAGAAAGGCGATAGGCATTTTGTCGGAGAGGATATTTTCCAGAGTGAACCTAACGGTGTTCGGTATGTTGATTTTTGCTGTTGTTTTTATAGTTTTTGCGTTTGATGGTTTTATTTTATATACCTATATTTTCTATAATAATAATTCCTATAATTTCTATTTCTCTTTCAATTGTTATTGAAAATTATAATTTTTAATTTTATATTGATGAAAATCTTTCAGTACAAATCTTTTTCAAAAACTTTTTCAAGTTTTCTAATTTTATGGAACTTAAAAAATAAAATATATCTAAAATGTAGTTTTAAGTTGCCCCCGTATCTAATATCTTTGGATACTATCATCTACCTACTGGCTTTGACTATTGTCTCACATAGTTTAAAGGCAAAATCGGCGAAAATGTCGTTTTTATATAGTTTTTAAAAAGATTCTGCAATGGGCATATTTTGGAAAACAGTTGAATATCTCTGGAACTATTAATGCTGTGACTTAGCAACATAGACGGTTAGATTGACAAATTTAGTCGTGTTTATAATATAATAAAATATACAGGACATTCCATTTAAAAAAATGTTCATACTTTCCGTCACACCTAAATGCACCACCCTGTATAAATGAAAATAATTTTACGTTATAGAAACTAATGAGTCAAACAAATCTTGTATAGAAAATTTTTTTCTTTCTCAAACGATTTATTAACTATCGACCGCCGGGATACTAATAACTCACCCTGTATATACTGGATGAGTTATTAGAGTTGCAGTGGGTGATATTTCTGCTATCTTTAGAGATGCAAAGACAAATATTTTATTCAGAAGGTTTATTAAAAACTGTCAATTGCATGCTATTTTTAAATACTTCGTAAAACTACATTTTTACAGATATTGTCTTACAAGTTTTTTCAGATAATAACCAGAGCCAATAGGTAGATGTTGATGTCCAAATAAATTAGAACGCTATACAGCGTTGTAATTTAAACCCTTGAACTTTTAGGCGGACTCTAGTGAAAATTTGTGCATGTACAACATTTTCATTTTTTACAACAAATGCTTTGTAGTCACAAAAACAATAAAAAATTCAAAAACTTAACCTTAACGTTGCCTGTTTGAGAACGTACTTGTTGTCAGCACAAAAAGAAAACATTTCTCACGAAAAAATAAAATTTATTTTATTTATATTCCAGATATCAGAAAAACTAGTAAAAATAGAGTTATTAAAGCCAGCAAACAATATACTGAGTGTTCCATTACATAATTATTATTATTATTATTATATATCCAGTATATTTCCCTAACTTATGTCGTTAGACTAAACAAACAAACAACCCAAAAAAACAAATGAAAAAAAATTTTTAGTTGATCAAATCACCTTACTAACAACAATTTTAACCCTAGGTACATCGAAGGCCCGAACGGCATGAAATACTTCGCAGATCCTCTTCAAGAACGCAGAGCCGTCGGCCCTGATGGCGAAAAATATTTAGTTGGCCCAGACAATGAACTATTCCCAGTCGACCCACTAGACAAAAGATTCGGTCGTGATTCATCGGGAAACAAAATGTGTCTAGGACCGAACGGAGAAATCTTTTATTCCGATCCAGCCGATGACAGATTTGTCATTGCCCCCGACGGTCTCAAGTATTTTGTCCCCAAAAATTTTACGTCAACCACACCTGATGGTGAAAAAGTTATCCGAGATGCCAACGGACAAGTGTACAAAGTTGATCCGAAAGACGACCGTTACGCATTGGCTGGGCCTTCGAAGGACCGGTTTTTAATTGGCCCCGATGGTAGAGTGTATCCGTTGGATAAAAACGACGGGAGATTTTGTATCGATCCGAAGAACGAGCGGGTTTTCTTTGGGAATGATGGAAAAGTGTATCGGAGGGATCCGGAAGATGAAAATTGCGTTATTGCGCCAAACGGGGATAAGTTTTATCTGCCGAATGATCGTTATAAGACTGGACCGAACGGGGAACGGTATATTTTGAACGACAAGAATGAACGTTGCATCCCGAGTCAGGATAACGATGCTATTGCGATAAATCCGAAGGGGAGGAAGTATCGCGTTACTAAGAATGAGATTTTTCCGGTTTCGAACGAGGATGGGAGGTTTTTGGAGGATCCCAGTGGAAGGAAGTTTATTTTGGGGGCCAACGGGGAGAAGTATTATCAGGATAGGGATCCCAATTACGTAAAAGGTAGGTTACTTTAGTGATTTGTACAATAATAATTTTTCGATGTTTCAAAAATTCTCCTGAGCAAACTAGAATAGGTAGAGAGCTGGAATTTTCAGGATTAATTAATTAATTTATCTGTGACCAAGGCCTGAATGATAATAATTTTTATTGTAACTACTTTGTTCGTAATTGCACATGAAACATGATAATAACATTCTACCACCTAAAAGCACCATAAACACTACATTTAAAAACTTCTCCTGAAGAAACTAGAATAGATGTAGAGCTGTAATTTTCAGGATTAGTTACCCAATTTCTCAGTGAGCAAAACGTGTATAATAAACGTTTTTTTCATAATTACTTTGCTTGTAATCCCACATGAAACAAAGCAATAACAATCTACCACCTAAAACCAACATAAACTGTATGTTTAAAAATTTCTTGTGAACAAACTAGAATAGATAGAGAGCTGTAATTTTCAGGATTAATTACTCAATTTATCTGTGAACAAGGCCTGAATGATAATAATTTTTATAGTAACTACTTTGATCGTAATAGCACATGAAACATGATAATAACATTCTACCACCTAAAAGCACCATAAACGCTACATTTAAAAACTTCTCCTGAACAAACTACAATAGATGGAGACTTGTAATTTTCAGGATTAATTACCCAATTTCTCAGTGAGCAAAACGTGTCTAATAAACGTTTTTTTCATAATTACTTTTTTTGTAATCCCATATGAAACAAAGCAATAACAATCTACCACCTAAAACCAACATAAACTGTACGTTTAAAAATTTCCTGTGAACAAACTAGAATATATAGAGAGCTGTAATTTTCAGGATTAATTACTCAATTTATCTGTGAACAAGGCCTGAATGATAATAATTTTTATTGTAACTACTTTGATCGTAATAGCACATGAAACATGATAATAACATTCTACCACCTAAAAGCACCATAAACGCTATATTTAAAAATTTCTCCTGAACAAACTAGAATAGATGGAGAGCTGTAATTTTCAGGATTAATTACCCAATTTCTCAGTGAGCAAAACGTGTATAATAAACGTTTTTTTCATAATTACTTTGCTTGTAATTCCACCTGAAACAAAGCAATAACAAGCTACCACCTAAAACCAACGTAAACTGTACGTTTAAAAATTTCTTGTGAACAAAGTAGAATAGATAGAGAGCTGTAATTTTCAAGATTAATTACTCGATTTATCTGTGAACAAAGCCTGAATGATAATAATTTTTATTGTAACTACTTTGTTTGTAATTGCACATGAAACATGATAATAACATTCTACCACCTAAAAGCACCATAAACGCCACATTTAAAAATTTCTCCTGAACAAACTAGAATAGATGGAGAGCTGAAATTTTCAGGATTAATTACCCAATTTCTCAGTGAGCAAAATGTGTATAATAAACGTTTTTTTCATAATTACTTTGGTTGTAATCCCATATGAAACAAAGCAATAACAATCTACCACCTAAAACCAACATAAACTGTACGTTTAAAAATTTCTTGTGACCAAACTAAAATAGATAGAGAGCTGTAATTTTGAGGATTAATTACTCAATTTATCTCTCTGTGTACAAGGCGTGGATGATAATAATTTTAATTGTAACTACTTTGTTCGTAATTGCACATGAAACATGATAATAACATTCTACCACCTAAAAGCACCATAAACGCTACATTTAAAAATGTCTCCTGAACAAACTAGAATAGATGTAGAGCTGTAATTTTCCGGATTAATTACCCAATTTCTCAGTGAGCAAAACGTGTATAATAAACGTTTTTTTTTCATAATTACTTTGCTTGTAATCCCACATTAATCAAAGCAATATCAACCTACCACCTAAAACCAACATAAACTGTACGTTTAAAAATTTCTTGTGAACAAACTAGAATAGATAGAGAGCTGTAATTTTCAGGATTAATTACTCAATTTATCTGTGAACAAAGCCTGAATGATAATAATTTTTATTGTAATTACTTTGTTCGTAATTGCACACGAAACATGATAATAACATTCTACCACCTAAAAGCACCATAAACGCTACATTTAAAAATTTCTCCTGAACAAACTAGAATAGATGGAGAGCTGTAATTTTCAGGATTAATTACCCAATTTCTCAGTGAGCAAAACGTGTATAATAAACGTTTTTTTTTCATAATTACTTTGCTTGTAATCCCACATTAATCAAAGCAATATCAACCTACCACCTAAAACCAACATAAACTGTACGTTTAAAAATTTCTTGTGAACAAACTAGAATAGATAGAGAGCTGTAATTTTCAGGATTAATTACTCAATTTATCTGTGTACAAGGCGTGAATAATAATAATTTTTATTGTAACTACTTTGTTCGTAATTGCAAATGAAACATGATAATAACATTCTACCACCTAAAAGCACCATAAACGCTACATTTAAAAATTTCTCCTGAACAAACTAGAATAGATGGAGAGCTGTAATTTTCAGGATTAATTACCCAATTTCTCAGTGAGCAAAATGTGTATAATAAACTTTTTTTTCATAATTACTTTGCTTGTAATCCCACATGAAACAAAGCAATAACAATCTACCACCTAAAACCAACATAAACTGTACGTTTAAAAAATTCTTGTGAACAAACTAGAATAGATAGAGAGCTGTAAGTTTCAGGATTAATTACTCAATTTATCTGTGAACAAGGCCTGAATGATAATAATTTTTATTGTAACTACTTTGTTCGTAATTGTACATGAAACATGATAATAACATTCTATCACCTAAAAGCACCATAAACGCTACATTTAAAAATTAGAAATTAGAACAAACTAGAATAGATGGAGAGCTGTAATTTTCAGGATTAATTACCCAATTTCTCAGTGAGCAAAATGTGTATAATAAACGTTTTCTTCATAATGACTTTGTTTGTAATCCCACATGAAAGAAAGCAATAACAATCTACCACCTAAAACCAACATAAACTGTACGTTTAAAAATTTCTTGTGAACAAACTATAATAGATAGAGAGCTGTAATTTCCAGGAGTAATTACCCAATCTCTCAGTGAGCAACACGTGTATAATAAACGTTTGTTTCATAATTACTTTGCTTGTAATCCCACATGAAACAAAGCAATAACAATCTACCACCTAAAACCAACATAAACTGTACGTTTAAAAAATTCTTGTGAACAAACTAGAATAGATAGAGAGCTGTAAGTTTCAGGATTAATTACTCAATTTATCTGTGAACAAGGCCTGAATGATAATAATTTTTATTGTAACTACTTTGTTCGTAATTGTACATGAAACATGATAATAACATTCTATCACCTAAAAGCACCATAAACGCTACATTTAAAAATTAGAAATTAGAACAAACTAGAATAGATGGAGAGCTGTAATTTTCAGGATTAATTACCCAATTTCTCAGTGAGCAAAATGTGTATAATAAACGTTTTCTTCATAATGACTTTGTTTGTAATCCCACATGAAAGAAAGCAATAACAATCTACCACCTAAAACCAACATAAACTGTACGTTTAAAAATTTCTTGTGAACAAACTATAATAGATAGAGAGCTGTAATTTCCAGGAGTAATTACCCAATCTCTCAGTGAGCAACACGTGTATAATAAACGTTTGTTTCATAATTACTTTGCTTGTAATCCCACATGAAACAAAGCAATAACAATCTACCACCTAAAACCAACATAAACTGTACGTTTAAAAAATTCTTGTGAACAAACTAGAATAGATAGAGAGCTGTAAGTTTCAGGATTAATTACTCAATTTATCTGTGAACAAGGCCTGAATGATAATAATTTTTATTGTAACTACTTTGTTCGTAATTGTACATGAAACATGATAATAACATTCTATCACCTAAAAGCACCATAAACGCTACATTTAAAAATTAGAAATTAGAACAAACTAGAATAGATGGAGAGCTGTAATTTTCAGGATTAATTACCCAATTTCTCAGTGAGCAAAATGTGTATAATAAACGTTTTCTTCATAATGACTTTGTTTGTAATCCCACATGAAAGAAAGCAATAACAATCTACCACCTAAAACCAACATAAAGTGTACGTTTAAAAATTTCTTGTGAACAAACTATAATAGATAGAGAGCTGTAATTTCCAGGAGTAATTACCCAATCTCTCAGTGAGCAACACGTGTATAATAAACGTTTGTTTCATAATTACTTTGGTTGTAATCCCACATGAAACAAAGCAATAACAATCTACCACCTAAAACCAACATAAACTGTACGTTTAAAAATTTCTTGTGAACAAACTAGAATAGATCGAGAGCTGTAATTTTCAGGATTAATTACTCAATTTATCTGTGAACAAGGCCTGAATGGTAATAATTTTTATTGTAACTACTTTGTTCATAATTGCACATGAAACATATAATAACATTCTACCACCTAAAAGCACCATAAACGCTACATTTAACAATTTCTTCTGAACAAACTAGAATAGATGGAGAGCTGTAATTTTCAGGATTAATTACCCAATTTCTCAGTGAGCCAAACGTGTATAATAAACGTGTTTTTTCATAATTACTTTGCTTGTAATCCCACATTAATCAAAGCAATATCAACCTACCACCTAAAACCAACATAAACTGTACGTTTAAAAATTTCTTGTGAACAAACTAGAATAGATAGGGAGCTGTAATTTTCAGGATTAATTACTCAATTTATCTGTGAACAAGGCCTGAATGATAATAATTTTTATTGTAACTACTTTGTTCGTAATTGCACATGAAACATGATAATAACATTCTACCACCTAAAAGCACCATAAACGCTACATTTAAAATTTCTCCTGAACAAACTAGAATAGATGGAGAGCTGTAATTTTCAGGATTAATTACACAATTTCTCAGTGAGCAAAGCGTGTCTAATAAACGTTTTTTTCATAATTACTTTGCTTGTAATCACACATGAAACAAAGCAATAACAATCTACCACCTAAAACCAACATAAACTGTACGTTTCAAAATTTCTTGTGAACAAACTAGAATAGATGGAGAGCTGTAATTTTCAGGATTAATTACTCAATTTATCTCTGAACAAGGCCTGAATGATAGTAATTTTTATTGCAACTAGTTTGTTCGTAATTGCACATGAAACACGATAATAACATTCTACCACCTAAAAGCACCATAAACGCTACATTTAAAAATTTCTCCTGAACAAACTAGAATAGATGGAAAGCTGAAATTTTCAGGATTAATTACCCAATTTCTCAGTGAGCAAAACGTGTATAATAAACGTTTTTGTTCATACTTACTTTGTAATCCCACATGAAACAAAGCAATAACAATCTACCACCTAAAACCAACACAAACTGTACGTTTAAAAATTTCTTATGAACAAACTAGAATAGATAGAGAGCTGTAATTTTCAGGAATAATTACCCATTTTATCTATGATCAAGGCATGAATTTTAATAATTTTTATCGCAACTACTATGCTTGTAATAGCACTTGAAACAAGACAATAACATTCGACCACCTACAAACAATGTAAACTCAACGTTTAAATTTTTCTCCTGAACAAACTAGAATAGATAGAGAGTTGTAATTTTCCTGTACTTTTCAGGACCTGAGAACCAACGCATCCCCATACCTGCGGACAAATACCACACGGCAAACAACGGGGAACGTTTCTTAGAAAACCCGTACGGCCAGAAATACTACCCTTCGAAAGACGACAACATCCTTATCGGTCCGAACGGTGAAAAACGATACATGGACGAGCACGGAAACTTACACAAAATATCGCCCGAAGATGGTCGATTTTTCGAAGACGACAACGGCAACAGATTTATTTTAAATGACGGAAAACATCTCAAAGAAAAACCCAATGGTACATTGGATGTTAACGGGAAAGAATACACGATTCCGAGGGACAGATATAAGACAGCTGCGAACGGCGAGAGGTACATTCAAGGCCCCCGCGGAGAGAAATACGTTCCCGATGTAATTGACGATAATTACGCGATAAGAGAAAACGGAGATCGTTATTTAGTGGCTAATGACGGTAATTTATATCCGGTTGACACCGAGGACGGTCGATTTGCAAGGGGGCCCAACGGGGAACGATTTCTGCTGGATTCCGACGGTAATTTATACTATCCGGATCCGTTTGATGAGAAATACGTTATCGGGCCAAATAAACAAAAATATTTCTTGCCGAAGGATAAATTTATAACCGCTCCGACTGGGGAACGATTTTTACAAGGCCCCGACGGGAAAAAATACCTCCCGGACCCACAAATTCAAAATCTAGCAATCGCACCTGACGGTTCTAGGTTATTTGTCGATAAAAACCGGGAACTCGTACCGTTGGATTCTATAAAACCGATAGTCGAAGATTTGTATCTGCAGGATACTTACGATAGGTTTATTTACGGGCCAAATCGTGAGATATATACGTTGGATCCGGAAGATGGAAGATTCTGTACTTCCCCTGAAGGTGGGAGGTATCTTGTCGGGGAAGATGGTACGTTGTATCCTGTGGATAAGAGGGATAATCGGTATGCAATTGCTCCGGAAGGGAATAGGTTTATTATGGGGCCAAACTACGAGAAGTATTACGAGGAACCTGGGAACCCCGGGTATGTTATTGGGCCTGATGGGGAGCGATACACTGTGGCTGAGGAGGATCATGTTGGACTGAGAGCTTCCGGTTTACGGTGAGTTTGTTTTCTTTATCTTTTCGGAAAAAGTTTGTCGTTGCCTTTCATATCAGGTCAAGGCTTTGTGTGTTTTTATTTTTTGTGTGAAGGGCATACAACTGTATTGATTATTTTTTTTCTGTACTTATAAGATTTAGTTTAAGACCATTTTGAAGAGTCTACGATATCGAGTTTGTTTGCTACACATGCCCAAAAATAACAAATTGTAATTTTAGTAATACTTTGTTTAATGAATTCTTTGGTTAAGTGTATTTGCAAAGTTTGATCTTTCACATTCATTTTGATCTTAAATTTATATTCAGCAGTTTGAATATGAATATACTGTCTATATTTTCGTGAAAAAAATTATTCAGAAAATTTTGTTTTCAAATTTACTTGTAGAAAAGCATTCCAAGTATGAAATAAATATGAGTAAACGTTTTTGTAGCTATTTAGTTGGGCTATTTTTTTCTGTCTACAGTTAATTTAATAGCGAGGAGAAATTAAACCAGACTAAGAATTTTATTGAAATAATTCATATTTCATATTCATCAGTCATCATCGTCAACCATACTAAAAATAAATTACTATTGCTATCAGTATTTAAATCAATAGTAGTTCTAAAGTTTTATCCACGAATACATCTAACGTCATTTTTTTTTTCCTCCTTTATAATGTTCTTCACATTTTTTTCAATTTGTGTGGAATTTTCTTTTTTGCATTCTTAGCTGCTCCCTCATTCTTAAGTTGCGTAACATAATTGCTGGAGCTGATAACTGTATGAAGAATGTTGTTTCGTGTTTGTAACAATAGACTATATATATAGTGCACCCCAATATAAATAAAAATTCAATAAAAGTAGCAGTGTTATACAGGTTTTTTTTTTATACATACTTTTTTAACACATTCTAAAAATCCATAAAACAATTCATTAAATATTCTTTTCCGTCGATCGTTTATTTATGAGTCAGTTTAGTGAATAGGAAATCGTTTATTAAACAACTCTATTAATGCACGATTTCTATTAATGCATGATTTGTTATAGCCAATCACACGGCGTAAAGACGTCGTTTGATTGGCCAATAGAACATATGTGAAAAGAAACCTTCCAATCAAAACATACAGCCCTCGCGAACTGTCAGTGTCAAATTACATAAATTGTCATATAACCTAAAAAGACATTGGCGAAGAAAAATCTATAGGCGATTTCGCGTGGAACGGTTCGGTTGCGGTTCGACTACCGATTTGAACCAACCATTTTCACATGGCGATTGATGACGTAGCGGTTGTATCGGTTGGTTCGATTCGGTCCGTCAAAATATTGAACCTGCCTGGCAAGACGGTTTGAAATATCAGTTCGTTTGGGTTGTCATTTTTTAGGTTATAAGTTGGTAAAATGCTGGTAAAATGGATAGGTATGTCGTTGTCGGAATGCGCGGTAGATCACTGCGTATGTCATTACTGTCATATTTAACAGTAAGTGGGGCACCTAACCTATGAATCGAACCGGATCATTTTCCGTCGAGCGGTTACTGACATTTTAAAAATGATGACGATTTAGAACCGCTCTGTCAACCACATCCAACCGCCAACTGGAACCAAATCGTTTAGCCACGCGAAATCGCCTTATGTAGACGACGCCAGAAGGATACGATCGACGAAAAAGTTTTGTAACCAACTCGAACATTAAACGGCGATTAATGCTCTCGCTACGCTCAAGCGTTAAACAGTCTCGATCATTAATCGCTCTTTTTAATATACTTGTTGGTTAAATAACTATTTCCGTCGATCGTTTATTTATGAGTCAGTTTAGTGAATAGGAAATCGTTTATTAAACAACTCTATTAATGCACGATTTCTATTAATGCATGATTTGTTATAGCCAATCACACGACGTAAAGACGTTGTTTGATTGGCCAACCAAACATATGTGAAATGAAACCTTCCAATCAAAACATACCGCCTCTAGAACTGTCAGTGTCAAATTACATAAATTGTCATATAACCTAAAAAGACATTGGCAAAGAAAAATCTATGTAGACGACGCTAGAAGAATACGATCGACGAAAAAATTTTGTAACCAACTCGAATATTAAACGGCGATTAATGATCTCGACAATTAACGCTCTTGCTGCGCTCGAGCGTTAAACAGTCTCGATCATTAATCGCTCTTTTTAATATACTTGTTGGTTAAATAACTATTTATAGCCACTATCTTGTCTAAATGACTGTTTTTTTTAAGTTTTAGATTCTGTTAAAGAAGAATTAACTTAAGATACATCCTGTATACACTTATTTAAAACCGGCTTTTGGTAATATAGGTACCAATACACTGCACGTCAAAATTAACACACCACTGAAAGCTTGTTACAATTTCAAAATTGATTTTCTGTCAAGCCACTGTTCCAATTTTCATGATTATTTTGTCCAGTTGTAGCACAGAAGTTGTAGGTTGATTTATTAGTAACGGTACTGTGGTAACATCTTTTATTTAAATTGAGCATATACAGGGTACAAGCACAAGCATAAATTTTTTTATCAAAATTTGTAGCACGCTGTGGTTTGTACCAACATTAACTCACACCACATTTATTTATTTAAAAAAGTTTTTAGCTGGTCTTAATTGAGTTAATAAATTGAAATGTTCAAAAGTCAAAATTAGATAACTCAGAAACAAAACAAATTTGGAATGAATATCAGTCTTTTATTTCAATTAAATCATTCTGTATGTAGAGTTTAATTTTTAGTTATAATTCAACCTGTAATCGTCGGGTTTTGTAACCGTAAAAGATACAAAGTTGGTTGACTGGAACAAAAGTTACGTAGATATTACCGCTCATCACAAGTTTTTGGCTTTAAAAAAAATGTTTGGCTCTCATAGTGAAATAAGAAAAAAATCAAAGTGGTCAATTGTTAATTTGTTTTTTCTTGAATAGTTTAATGCCAACTTTTGATAATTATTCCACTAAAACTGTTCCAAATCCACTAAAAAAACAAATTTATAACTTCCAGATCCCCGACAAAGCAGCTACACAACAAGAAAGACCCCCGATTCTTCACCGATCCACAAGGCAACGACTACGTCGAGACACTCGGCGGTACAAAATACCCCGTCAACACGGAAGACGAAAACTTCGTCACGGGCCCTGACGGCAAAACCTACATGCTCCCACCGAACAACGGCAACTACATCGCTGACACCACCGGCCAAAAACAACAGCTCAAGGTGCCCCCGACCGGGGCCCCCTTCACCAAAAATCCCACTTCGGATTACGACCCAATAACCGCACTTAAGAATAACCCACCCGGCAAAAGGTTACCCCCAGGAACAACCGCCGACAGGACCCCCCGACGGTACATCCCAGAAAATTCCCGGATTTCCGATGTTAATTTAGAACCGTCGGTTGTTAATATCGGGGGTATTCGGGATATTGACGCAGACGTTATAACCCCAAAACGTGACGAGATCTTCGGAAAAGATGCGTTAGGTGTTCCTAACCTAGAAAAATTGGAAACTGAGAAATGTCATGGTTGTAAGAAATTATTCGAGGATAGTTCTATAGCTGTTCAAATTGATCGGGCAAACGCTAAATTCCACGCGGAATGCTTCCGTTGTTTCGGTTGTAACCAAAATTTGGCTGATTTATTGTATTTCTACGATAAAGATTCCGATCAAATCTATTGCGGGAGGGACTACGCTAAAATTAGGGGGATCCCGCGTTGCGTGGCTTGCGATGAATTAATTTTCGTGAAAGAATATTGTTTGGCGGAAAATACGACTTTCCACGTTAAGCATTTTTGCTGTTTTGAGTGCGATATGCCTCTGGCGGGGCAAAATTACGTTATGGAGGAGTCGCAGCCCATGTGTTTGAGTTGTTACGAGAGCGTTAGGGCTTCGAAATGCGTTGCCTGCGGGCAGGTTATCCAGCCAGACCAGAGGGGGGCCCAGTTGCAGAATTTGCACTTCCATGTGACCGATGAGTGTTTCTGTTGCCGAAAGTGTAGGAAGCCCCTCTTGGGGGCCAAGTTGCTGCTTAGGAACGAGAAGTTATACTGCTCTGGTATTTGTTTTAATCAAGATCAATAATAGTCATATTCGTAATAGCTTTTTTATGCGTTGACGAGATGTGTTTATAAGTTGGCAACTTTTTGCGGTTAAATAATGATTTTTTATTTTTCTAATGACAACGAAAAGTGAACAAGGTAGAGATGTGATTAAGTACATAATATTTAATGCATGAAACAAAAGATGTAGTGAATGCATTGTGTCGACTGAATATAGTGCCTATAGATAGTTTTCCGTGCCATTTTTGTATGTTTTATAGTTAGAGTGTCTCTAGATTGTAAGTGCAATTATATTACGTACAATTGTTCGGTCAGTATATATTATTTTTAGTGAAATTTTGTCTTTTTAGTTGAAGTTTTAATATTATTGTTGGTTTTTGTATAAATTTATATATTTATTTATTAGTTTATATTTATTAGTTACATGCCCACAGGTATGAGTGTAGGCTAATTTTTTCCTTTTTTATTTGGGGGTTCTATTGCATATTATTTCTTCAATTGTCTTTCCTCGCTTACAGAAACAAATGCCTTCTACTATATACCTCATTTTTAAAAATATACATGAATTATATACTATACTATATAGCTTAATTTTTATATATTTTATATGTGCAAAACAATGTATTTTTTGTCAATATTTTTATATCTTGAATTATTGAAATATACCTATACAAAATTAAAGTGAAAATTGTTTTACCTTACTTTTTGAAAGTTTTATGCCATCTTTTGAGAACCGCAGATCGATTCTTCTTTGCCAATTACACTACTAATGAATTTATTCGTCTAACAAAGTTTACATTTTTGTCACAGAAAATCGTAAAGGGTTATTCTGCTGTAAGTTTTGATAGGTTCTTCTTCTGGCAGTTCTTACGCCAGCTTTTGAGAACCAAAGATGAAAATTTGACAAAATCACATCAAAATTGAATAAAACAACAGATAAGAGCAATAATTTTATTAAATTATTAAGGGTCGATCTTACAAGTGTACGTATAAGGCCCGCTCCTACCAACTCCCTGTTATCATCCGGTTTAGATGCCAAGGGAATATCAGGATTGTGGTTGCTACCATCGCATTAAACCAAAGGTTAACATTCCCCTGGCTAGATGACATGCCTAGGGATTTTTTCGAAAAATGACGGACTTGAAAGTGTCGAATGACCTAATGTCATTTATTTGCTCTAAAATATAACAGATTTGTGACATATATATGACAATTTTGTTTGCAAAATTTAAAAAGGAAGAAATGGAGATGTTAATTTATTTGTAGTTACTAGCAATAAACAATTATGCTTTATATGAACAACTTATTAATAAGCAGACTAAATTGATGGATAAATGAAACGAGGAAGTGGAGGCGAGAATTGCAGCACAAGCTGAAATCCATAAAGGAATTATTACTGATAGAGTATTATTAGATAGAATATACAAAGTTAGCTGCTCTGGAATTAGCTATCAAAAATGAATTTGATAATGTGAAAAATATCAATACTTAAATGCGAGTTATTTTTTTTTATTTACAGCCATCGTATTACAATAATAATTCTGAAAAATATACCACCATTCCTTGTCATCTGCTATCATTGCCATCTCTTTCATCGATAGTTTTATCACAAGTCATGTGAAGATATTAAGATATGTTGTGTGTCACCTGGACACTGAATCCTAATAAGGTTTTATTAGTTGGTCAATTTTGGCTAGAAAATAGTTAAAGAACTCCTATGATAAACGACATCTTTTAACAAATTCAAAATCAAAATGCCTATCTGCATGATTAATTCTAGGTCTAAGATCTTTTCACAACGTATGGGAAAAAGAATTTTTATTTCTTCCATAACAATTTCTTTATCACATGTTGAAAAATAATACACAATTTTTTAAAATAATACCGTTTTTTATCAAAAATTAACAAAAATCAGTTTGAATGACCAATACAGTATTATCACTTTCTGTACAACTGACAGCAAATTACCAGCAGGTTTTGTACTTAACAGCAACTTTTTCCTGCGGTGCCTGTTATCCTCACAACTGCCAAGGGAATAGCCTTAGCGACAGGATAACTTTGTAGGTAGGAGCGAATTTTAGAGATGCCAGGAGGTTAAAATTGCCAAGGAGATGCCAGCAGGTCGTAATAGCAGGCCTAAAGTAGTGGAATAGTTATTCCCAGTATAAATAGTGCTATTCCGCCTCCCATTGGCTAAAATATTTGTGTTGTCATAGTAATAACAACTTATACTGGTATTTATACCAATATTCAGTTACACCATAGTATAACGTAAGCTTTGTAAGATCGGCCCTAAATCATATACTTACAATGCCTCAAATTCCAAAATAGTGCTCTAAAAGCAGCTATACTTCTACTTATACCAACTTTTGACAATCACAGATTGATATTTTACCTAAAATCACACTCCTACTAAATAAAACTCAAAAAATAATTCCTAAATTTATTCAATAATCTATAAATAAAAAGTAGAATCAACAAAAGCGTAAAATTTTGAAATACTGCTGAATTACAATACATTTCTTCTTAAATCTAGCGTCTACATCAGCTCCCCAATGGGGGCATTCTCCAACCACAGCTCGTGCAAGAACGTATACAAATTATCCGTGATAGCCACCTTAAACGGGGTGGGGTTTAAATTCCTTTTGATATCAGGTCGTATTGTCATTAACGACGCTTTCACTTTATTCCTAATATCTTGTAACGTGGGCAAAGGCTGTGTAATGGCCCCGTTTTTCCAATAAACCTTCAAGAGTTTCTCAACTTTTGACGGTATTACGTAAGCACGTTTAGACTCTTCAAACGGATGACGACAGAGAACACGTTTATTTTTCTCAGGAGCCTTTTCGTTGGAGTTCTGTAGTAAGTCGATTAATGCATCGCCGGTCTCACTGAATAATCGGTAGATATCTTTTTTTCCCGGGATTGTAATTTTTACGACATCTTGAGTAAGTTTCATACGAGCTTGTCCGTTTAGTTCAACCAATTTGTATACCCCGCCGAGCGCTGGTTGTTTTTGACAGGTGACGAGATGAGTCCCGATAGCAAAACAATCGATTTGGTTACCTTGCTCGTTAAGACTGACGATTGTCTCATCGTTTAAGTCATTCGAAACCATAATCATAAAGTTTGCAAATTGCGGTATTTTGTATTTATTCGAGACATCGATAAAAACTTGACGCGCTACGTTTGATAAATACGCTAAATCCCCGGAATCTATTCGAACCCCCAACGCGGAATAACCTAACTCATGCAACGCTAATGCAACCGCAGAAAAATTTAATAACCCGCTACGTTTAACGTCGTACGTATCCACTAACGCGACAAAACCATCGGGGAACGCAATTGCAAAAGAAACAAACGCACCCAACTCCCCGTCGCTCCCCTGCGAATCGAAAACCCTCATAAAACCCTCCAATTCTAACCTATAACGTAAACTAACCTCCAATAAGTTCTTTTTCTCCCCGGTATGTCTAGACACCAAAAACGGGTCCTTAACATCGGATAAATCATTAAAACTTGTGATATAAGCATGCGCGTGCGTTCCCTTAACCGGAATATTAAACAACTTCCCTGCTAGGACGTTACTAGTCCCGTCGAATCCCCCGATATAGGCGTATTTTGACGCAGAGAGCCCCCCGTCGGGGCCCTGGGCCCTCCGTAAGCCAAACTCGTATAATTTCTTCTCCCCGGCGACGATACGATACCTAGCAGCGTTTGTTGCCATGAGACTTGCAAAATTCACTAGCGTTAACAAAGTTGTCTCTAGAAGTTGTACGATGATAAGGGGGCCTTCAACTCTCAGCAAGGGGACTCGTGGGAAGCAAACGGAGCCTTCGTCCATGGCGTAGATTGTCACGTCGGTCGCTGTTATCTCTCCTAGGTAATCGTAAAATTCATGTTCGATCGTACTTGGTAGCGTGTTTCTTAAATAATCGATGTCGCTGTTGGAATACCTGAAGCGTTTGATGAATTTTAGGGCGTCTTCAAGACCGGCAAAGATTGTAAACTCGCCGTGGAAGGGGTTTTTCCGGAAATAAAGGTCGAAAACTGCGTGGTCCTTGGATTTGCCAGATTTCCAGTAGGCGTATGCCATTGTTATTTGGTATAAGTCGGTTAAAAGCGGTTGGACTATCGTGTTCGTGCTGTTTTCGTCCGTTTCCATGATTGAGGGAATACAACCGTTCATCGTACTACAGATTGTGCACCGTACCAAAGGGAAAATTAGGGTATTTCCCTGCTAATCAGTTTTCCGAAGACATTTTTATTGGTTATGTATCATCTAAACAAGCGAAATTAGCTACAAGTCAACTGACATACCACAACAAAGTTCAACTAGTCGATCGGAGATGGCGATACTGTTCAGACGATGATTCAATTTCTGACTACCATCAAACAAATTACTGCTTTTTTGACATATAACCCGAAAAACACTTTAATCAAAAAGAAATAAATCTAACGTTCGGTTGGTTCTGTATCAAATTATTTGTCAATAGGCTTGAAGTTAGTATCCTTTCGTGACACTGACTTTTGTTTCAGTCTGTTCAAAGTGTGTAAGTGAAAAGTGCCTCAAATCTTCATTTCCCGGATAGAAATTCAAGGAACAGGAGTTTGTACGCCCGGTATACCCCCAGTAACTCGATTTATACCAAGTCACTCAAGGAAAAGGCAGGAAAATCGGTGAGTTTTCAATTTTATAAGTTATGTTCGGACTTGTCCATACATTCAGCCGTCCCGAAATATGCGCTATGATGTCGAATGTTTGGGTGAATAAAAAGCATCGTAGCCGTGATCAGAGGTGAGAATGGGTGTATTTTTCTTATCCATATAGTATAACTACAATATATAACAGATGATAGTCTAAAATTTTAGAATTGTATTACAACATACACTAGAATAACGAAAAACGTAAGCGTACATTGTTTTTTCTTATTAAAACTTAACAAATCTTCGGGCTTTGGGTTTTCTTTACACCTAGAGGGTTTTTTGAATTGACGGTTGTCGCGAGAAAGTCTTTTCAAGCCCAGTCCACACAGGTTAGAACTGTCAAGATAGTTGAGGTTAACTGTACGGAGAGTGGGTAAGGTCGGCTTCTGATTGGTCTAAACTGCTCCCGTGGTGCTTTGCGTGCTATTCTAAACCAATCAGATCGTTGTTTTTCTTGCAATCGACGCGAAGTTAGCCACAGAGTGGAAATTGATGGAAATTCGAGAGACATTTGTTTGAAAGGGCTGGTTTTATATGCTAACATTGATAATATTTTATATGATAAATTTGATAGGAAACGAAAGATGGTTCTATATACAGAAATTTTAGTAGGAACTTAGTAATTTAAAACTGCCTCTCGACGAATTGTTGTTCATTTTCGAATTGTATAGTTTGTTAATTTAATGTGGTTAAACACTTTTATTTAACACAGGTTCACAGGTTTGTTGGATTTGACACAAGTGTTTTTAACCTGCTTTTTTTAACCGATACGCCTGTAACCGTATATGGGCTGGTCCGAAAGTTCAAAGTCTTTATTTTTTTTAATTCGTATTGTTCGGTAACTACAGGTATTCGACGATGTCACATTTTATCGAAATGTTCGGACATGACCTCCCGAAGGAGTAGTCTATATTATGTTGGGATTTGTTCCTTTCGGTTAAAAGTTTTTGGAAAATTGGCAGTATCTCCCTATCTAGTAGCTCGCTTTCAGAGGCCGCGTTGTACATCGACTTTTCCTTCTTGATGGCGCTTGGCAGCGTTCTAGTTCCTTTTATAGCGGCCACGTTTGGCGTCGATTGGAAATAACCGAGTTTGTTGCACTGCTGGTTGCATATACTCGAGGTATTCTCCTTTTTTGGCGATTTCTCACGCCTCTGCTGCTTATTCCGTTCCGAAACAGACCTATGCATTGTCGTATCATCATCTTCCTGGCTGATGCTGGTTCTACTAGACTTCTGGTGACTTTTAGCGCACCTATGTTGGTTCCCTGTGTCCCAGAGTTCGCTTTTGGCCACGACGTGAGTCCCACAATCGCTTTTTTTCTTTGGCGTCGTTCTATTGACTGGCACGCTGACTCTTCTATGACAGACGGAGTCCTCGAAGTCTTGAGCGTCGCTCTTTAGGCTGCAGCGTCGACGAAGTTGCGGTTGTGGGGTTTTCTCGACGCTCTCTTGTTTCCGCTCTTCTATCCTCCTCTGGTAGTCGACTGTTTTAGGGCTTCTGTTGTACGGTTTCTCTTCTTCGCGCCGTTCGAAGCTCGCTTGTGATCCGTTGCATATCGTTTCGATGTTTTTCGCTTCTAGCGTGGATTGGGATGATAGGTTGCCGTTTTGGAATGGTTTTGGTTCCTCGACTTCGAGCTTGTGGTGGCTGGTCTTGTCCGGGTCGAGGGATTCCCTGGAGTGAGATTTTCTGCGTCTGAAATAGAATTGAGGATGGTTTATAAGCAAGGTGACCAGAATATTATTGTAGCAAATCGTAGCGTAAGAATATGCTTTTTATTTTGGTTTTGTATACTGATTCAATTACAAATTTGATAGAAGATACACAATTTCAAGTAAGGTTAGCAACTTGAAATAGTACTAAATCTTGCAGCAAATGCTCCTGATTAAAAGTGTTAGATCATTGTATTTAGCACCAGCGAATTACATTAAAGATAATAACCTTCTGGTTTCTATTAATTAAATTTCTATTAAATTTCTATTAATCACCAGGAGATAAACCGATGGGTAAAAATTAAATTTTGCAAATTTTTGCGTACCTATTTTATATTTTAATAACGTGTGTGTCCACTACCTACTTGTTGAAATAGCAGTACATAGTTGAAGTAGAATCTAAAAGATACGTTTTAAAATTTGATTCTGTTGGATTACAGCATATTCAGCATGCCAAATTTACAAGTGTAGTGTAGTACAAGTCAAATACAAAGTTAAAATACTCAATTGAGAAAACAAATCATTACAAAATTACAAAGGGAAAGGAATCACCACACACAATTTAAAATAAAAAAAAGCCCATCAAACAAGTCAAATTATTTGTTTTTCAAAAAATTCCTGAACGGAGTATATTGCTTGGCCTTTCCATCGCCCCAGCCACCTCTTGAATCTTCTGCCACTGAGAGTCCTGATTTCCTCTGGAAAGTGGTTCCATATTTTGAGCGCTTAAGTATGGTATTGTTTTTGGACCGTTGTCAGGTATGTGTGACCGGGTAATATGAAAGTGTCAGGCTGTCTGGTGTTGTAGGTGTGCCGGTGTTTGTCATCCAGAAGGGTATGCAAGCTTTTATGAACGTGTTCGGCACATTTCATTCTGTATATTTCCGTCATCGTTGGTATCTTATGTAATTTGAATACTTCTCTTGTCTTGCCAAGATTCTGTGTAGGTATTCTTGGTTTGCGACTAAATGGCAGGGAGTACTGATTCCAATAAAACTTTGAGATGAATAAAAATTGTACATACTTATACTATGTGCAATTTTGATAGCAAATGACAGAAGGAGCTGCTTTGTAGTCATGTAGCCGGGAGTCTTGTCAACAATGAATATTAAGTTTATATGTAATTAGTTGAGTCAATTATAATTGATTATACTAAATTAACAGTTCAATTTCTCGTATAGGGTCCAGAATCATTTTGGTAGTAAATGTTGTCAGCTACAATGTGGAATTTTTAGTTTTGCGATTAAATGAGTGAGATTCGAGGATTGAGGATTAAAGTCTTACAGGCACAATTTTTTAATGATTTTTAATTAATTGCAAATTTTATTATTAACTATGATTCTAAACATTTTAATATGGTAATACTGGAACCATAGCTATCAATTGGTATCAGTTTTATCAACTGCATTTAATCTTCATAATACAACGTATATATACATATCAAAAATCTAGAATGACTGGACTATAGTTTATTTTTCTTAATAATTCTCTAAAAATTCTGTAAAATAATAATATTTCCAAAAAAGCGGACTGTTTCTAAAACTGGTATTTATAAGTGTTTTTCTGCGTGCAAAACTCACTTTTGACTATCTGACCTATGCAAGGAGGCAAAATCTTGCGAACTAAAACTGGCCAATGAAGTCAACTCGCTCGTTTCCGTCGCTGATGTCACTTCTTTCCTCAGTAGTGGCACAGATAGCCTGTTGGTGTCGCTCATGGAGTCGGTTCTTGAATCCAGGAATTCCCTAGCTTCTATCCCCAGCCTTTTGAGCAACATCTATCACGAAGAAATAACCATACAGTTCGAGAAAATCATTCAACCACTAGGTTACCTGTAATTCCGTTTCTTTCTCCAACAAAGTTTTCCTGAACTTCGCATTGAGCGATTTAACATCTTTCATCTTTAACTCCAGTTCTGATACGCTCGAATCCCTTCTTGTTTTCGAACTTGGCCTCAACGTTGGTCTGAATCTTGTGTCAATCGATCCTCCTGGGTTTCTTTTCAGCTCTACCATCTTTGGAACGAATACCAACCACAGAGTGGCTGTCGTGCAAAAGATTACAAAGACACCTGTGGAGCAAAATATGAGATACATGTTGTTGTTTTCCTATTTTCAGAGGTAGTGTTCTTTGGTAACGAGATCGCTCTGTTTGTGTGAGTGATATTTTGATGATTATGATATTTTTTTCGTTGTATTCGTACCTATTATCAGGAACATGGCATCTTGATGGTCGACCAGAACCAGTGCGACTGCAGCGCCGCATATGCACATGATGGCCACGTTGTAAACTGACAGACCAACATGGCGGCTGTCATTGAGAGCTGGTATGGAGACGTGTCTTGTTTCCCATGCCAGAAATGCTCCAAATATCTAAAAAAGAGGAGTAATATGTTGGTATACAGCGTGTCTCCTAACTATAACTATAATGGACCATTTTAATTTCTTCAGAACACAATTCACAATAACTTATACCCCAGGGTAGTTTCTGTTCTATTTTCTGAAAACAAATCTATACAGGGTAAGTCACTAGAGTCGCGAAAAATTATTTTCTTTTATACAGGATGTTGCATATTGCGTGAAAGATTTTTTTTAATGGAATGCTCTGTATACCATACCATATTATTAAACTAAAAAAGTTGCCTTTTCAACTTTATCCGATGTAAAGAAACTAGTTTTCGAGATTTTCAATTGTTTGTCAAAAAATTGGCAATTGTAGGCCTTTTTTAAAAACAACAGGGTGATCGTACCATGCATTAAGTGTTTAACATTATACTGTCAATAGTATCAAAATATCTATCAAATCCTGGCTAACTAGTTTTAATGCACACACGACCGATCTCGATCAAATAGAATCTCATTTACTAGTAATTTTATATATAGTATGATAAAGTCATGTGCCTGGCCTTATGCAGCTAAACTATTAATTTTACCAAAGAAAATCTGATGTGGCCTGGCACATGACTTTATCATACTATATATAAAATTAATAGTTTAGCTGCATGAGATTCTATTTGATCGAGATCGGCCATGTCTGCATTAGAATAAAACTAGTAGAACTAGACAGATATGTCGATTAAAGCTGCGTACGGATATTGTACTCCGTTGACACGTTATTGGGTGTAAAAAGTGAAATGGTGTACAATATCCGAACGCAGCTTATATTGACAGTAGGTATTGTCAAAACATTTGCGTTTGCCACTACCTAGTGTCATTAGAATCAAAATATCTGACATCATGGCTACTAGTTTTAATGCAGTACGACCGATCTTGATGAAATAGAATTTGCTCATGCAGCTAAACTATTGATTGTACCAAAAAATGTCGTGGTCATAAAGTATGTCATAAAGTCATAGAGTATATTATCATACTATGTATGATAAAGTAAAAAGTTTTTAAATTACCTTTTCTATCGCCCCTTCTACACTTTACATCAAACTACCAAATACCCTATATACAGAGAAATATTTAGGATTGTATTTACATTACATTTTCGTTACATTGGAAATATCACAAATACTAGTATCATTTGGTGTATGACATACTATTATAAATTGGAGTGAAGTAAAGGGTTATGTCAAGTTATGTTATGACAGCCCACACATATTATACAGGGTACTCCATTTAAGAAAACCCAAGAAAATCCCTTTGAAAATGTTTAAAAAATGAATACGTTGTCGGATCAGCCTGTATAGCGTACACATTTTTTTTTCAACATTGCCTACTGGTTTGGTGATTGTCTGCCAAAGTTGTAAGATAACATCTGCAAAAATGTTAGTATGTAGTTTTTAAAATATAAGCTTGCAGTTGCTATTTTTTTAAACAAATAATTGAATATCTTAGAAACTATTTACTTTACTCATTTACTTCAAATTATGAATTCTAAGGAAGTTGTATCTTGGTATTCCGTTAAAACAATAATATTTTTTCCTTCACGCCTTCTTGTATAAATTGAAATTGAAAGATTTCTATAATGGAAATTAAACAACTTTTGTATAAAATATTGTGTTCTATCTCTGAAATTAAATGCAGTATCAACCACCGCGACTCTAGTGCCTCATCTTGTATAGTCTTGGGAAAATTTAACAATTTATTGTTTCGCTACCACCTTGTATGTTAAGTCAAAATTCTGAATTTGGGTATGGCGTTTTTAGGACATCCAAACCTTTTTATGAAGAAATATTTTTCTCGAGAAATGAATATGTTGGTATAGGTAAGTTCATCTGGGGACACACTCTATAGACTAGCGTTTCTCAACCTTTTTACTCTTGCGGAACCCTTTAAATAGGGTTGGAACCTGGCGGAACCCCAACAAAGAAATATACAATGTCCTTTCCAAGGCATGTCGAGTGTTTTTTTGCGTACAGAAAAACTTGTAACGTATTTCAAGTAACCAGATACCAGTCTGTAAAGAAACGCACTTCAATGATTGAATATTACTTACTGTGAAATTAAAGTATTTTTCCTGTAAAATTTAAAAAATGCCCTGTCAAATTAAGGTGATACTATGCAAATTTCACAGGAATATTTTTGGGGAATTCTGTAAAAACAATACAGAAATTTAGCTGGTATCCAATAACCAGCGATGTTACAGTTAATTCTTCTTTTACAGTTTTTTTGGTAGATTATTACATTCATTTTCTGTAACATTGCAGATATTTCTCTCTAGGTACAAACTTATTTGTTCTTTTTAGTTTCTTCAAGTATTACCAAAGGAAAGAAGAAGAAAATACAAATCAAACTATGCGAAAACGGAGAATACAAAAAGTACCTTTTACAAATAATTAAATAAATAAATTCAGCATAAATTTAAAAAAATCATCGGTCAAAATACAAAAATTAAGAAACATTTATTCTGAGTAAAACGTTTCATATGGACCTATTGATAACAAGTTAATATTCCTTAAGAAGTTAGAGCCATTTAAAATATTGTTTTATTAATATTTTAGTATTTTTTAAGGTATTGAAAAAATAAATAAGTCCTGAAACATTTTAGTCGGAACGATAATGATGTTCTCAGAAAGAAATTGTGTGAATAAACACCCAAGTAAAAGATATTTATACACACTAATTATATCTATAACAGATGATCTCTGTATTTTCTCTTAAAGTTATATAAGAAAAAGCTTGCTCATACATACACAATGTTGAAAATTAGACTGATACAAGGTAATTTATAACTCGAGGTGAAAATTAAATGCAAACACATACCAAATTATAAATAAAAATCTGATGTTGCCAGGCACATGACTTTATCATACTATATATAAAATTAATAGTTTAGGTGCATGAGATATTATTTGATCGAGATCGGCTATGTCTGCATTAAAATAAAACTAGTAGACCTAGACATATAAATCGATTAAAGCTGCGTTCGGATATTGTACTCCGTTGACACCGGGTACACCGTCCAAATGACACGTGTTATTGGGTGTAGAAAGTGTGAAGGTGCGTTCCGATTGGTGGCAATGGTAGGTAATGGCGGTGGTAGCAGACGAAATTATAGTGTTTCTCACATGTCGTGATGAAATTCTATTAGAAATACTATAATGGCGTCTACTACCACTGCCATTAGCACTAATGAAAGCGCACCTTAACGGTGTTCAATATCCGAACGCAGCTTGTATTGACAGTAGTATTGTCAAAGCATTAGCGTTTGACACTGTCTACCGTCATTATAATCACATCTGACATCTAATCTGACATATCCTGGCTACTAGTTTTAATGCAGTACGACCGATCTCGATGAAATAGAATTTGCTCATGCAGCTAAACTATTGATTGTACCAAAAAATGTCATAGTCATAAATTATTCAGAATTTCCTCTAGTTTAATTTATTATTTAACTATTTCGACGAAATTCCAGAAATGCCGGCTTATTTACAAAATCTTTCAAAAATGCTAAGACTAAACCTCCAGTTCCTTTGGACCCTTTTTAACAGAAAGCTTTTCAGCTCTAAGTTTGGCCATGAAACTTCTAAATATGAAGTTTCGTCCCGATACCTTTAGTAGTTTCTCCGGAATCGTCGCCACAAAAAAACGGGTACACACACACACACACACACACACACACACACACACACACACACACCCACATCCACACACACAGACATTTTTTGTACCTTGGTCAAAAATGTTCAGGGGGCCCAAAAAGACATATTTCCGCTAAAATCTCAAATTTTTTTTGGCACGATTACAATACTTTACATACTACGTATGATAAAGTAAAAATATGTGAAGCACTTTTAAATTTGTTTCATTGTCAAATTAGTACTGACTTCAATTTAATTTAATTATTTTTTGTTTAATTAAATGCAGTCACGAAATTTGAAATTACACTTTAGTTTCCTGTCCGCATAAGTTTTCGTCTATAATTGGAACTCACTCTGTATATTTATTGATTTTTAATGATGAGGACCGACATAATTTTCGTCATAGAAGCTCAGAACTTGTCCGGTGATAGGTTAGTTATCTTACCTGGAATGTAAGATCATATTGAAATCCACTACCTACAACTCGGTTCTTCTACTAAAGTACCTACCATTATGAGCAGCAGATTCAAAATATAGGTTTATTTTGTTACACATTTGGAAAGGCAAAAATATTGAAAACAAATAAGAGTTTGACCAATAACGCTGCCAGATTGCTGTTTCCTAGAGGTTATTTTGCTTTTATGTAACAGATAATTGTAAGTAATATTGTCAATTGAAGTTCATGAATAGTCTAGAATGTTGCCCGTTGGATGTAATATCGAAATAGCAGTGGTTTATTGGGTTAGAAGGACTCCAAATCAAGGTGCCCATGAACCGGCGACCGTCACCGCTATTTGTTACTATTTTTTCCCGGAACCCCTGACGACATCACACGGAACCCCAGGGTTCCGCGGAATCCCGGTTGAGAAACGCTGGTATAGACAATAGTGTGGTATGGCCTTACCATCAACAGTCCTTTATAAGCGTATATACTCCCAACAAATATCGTCATCTTCTCGCTGGCGCAATACTCATTCTCCGGTATGATGATGATATCCTCGCTTGATGGATGTGGCTAAAACCAACAAAAATCATATCCCGACCAAATTTCACAAAGAATCGTCATCTCTCTTAACTTACATACGGTTCCAGCCTTTTTGTTTCCCTAAAGAACGGATCAGCCACCTGCCAAGTCGTCATTATCACCAGATCTATAAAAAGCAACACTCCAACCACCATGAAGAGCTGATAATCCTTGATGACCTTCTTGTTTAATTTGACATCTGTGAAGATGGAATGGACCCTCCAGGTTTTCGAGAACATCGCACCAAAAGCCAGAGAAAAGCCAGCCATTAACGTCCAAGCTCTTGCGGTGCATATGTATGGGAATGCCTCTGGAAAATGAACCACCTGATATATGATGTTTCGAGTGGATTTCGTATTTTCCGGATGTTTTTCTTACCGACGCTGGATAGTCCTGAGTCTAGCCCGAGGAATACTATGCTGGTGTACGTCAGCATGCAGCCGATGATGATCAGGTTGTTCAGTTGCGGGCTGGACATCTTGATGTAGCGCTGGTTGCGGTGTTTGATGTTGAAGCCGAGAAATACGGCGGCCATGATTATTCCGCAGACTGCTAGCGATGCCAGGATGGCGTAGACAGTCTTGTTGACCCTCGTGTGCTCGATGATCAGTAGCGTTCTGTCTTTTGGCGGATGTCTGGAATTGAAAATCGTTTGGGGTTACTTTAAAACTATTGAAGCAATCTTAATGGTGCAACGGGATGAACTGTGGAGAATTAAATTACGAAGAGAATGACAGGTCAAACGATCCGATCGGATAATTCGAACCGGAGAAAAACTGGAAAAACCGGAAAATTTAGCTTTTTTTAAAAAAATTCATGACTCCGCCATTTTTTAATATTAACAGATGAAACTTTGCACAGTGGTAGCTATTCCCATGTACTTTAAGTGTGCCAAACCTGGCTTCGGTCGGATTAATAGTTTTCGCACAATACTGATTTGAATTTGTTTTTGGCAATATTTTTGCGGAGAGCTGGATGCGTTTGAGGTTGTCCGATTGCAATTTAAAAAACGGATTTGGAAACTAGACGTGAACAGCAACAAAACGTCTATTCTCATTTTTTAGATGAGACCCGTTTAAGTGGGTAATAAACTACTGAGAACATGAGCGAAAACGCCCGCGCCCGCTAGAGTGGTCGAGTGATGGGGGAAGTGTGCGATTAGAGGGGAAACGCATATATAGTATTTTTCCGGTTTTTCGGAATTTCCTCCGCCAATATTAATTCAATCGGGTCCGTGCAGGGTTCATTTTCTTCGTCTTTTCATTCCCTACAATTCGCATCAAGATTGCTCCATCGGTTCAGTTTTTACAAGCGAAAAGCGAAAAAAAAACACGATTTTTTGAGGGGTTTTGTTTACAAGAAATTTAGAAATGATATTTGCGAGCAGGAAACACATCACAATACATCTACGGACTGTTCCACGTGACCTGGGATCGTCGGCTTCCTGCTAGTATTTTTGTCACGCTGCTTTTGTTGATCTTTGATGATGTGAGGTATCCTTATTTGCATTTTTTTGATAATATTTGGCGGATTGTGATATCAGAATTGAAGACTACATGATTTGAGCATAAAATGAAAGCCAGTAACATGATTTTTCAGCACTTTGCCAAAATGGCGGCGTCGCCGGAGATTTTGTTTTCTGGGTTTATTTGTATGCTAAAACGTTAATAATTAGTTTATTTATTATCTATATATTATCTGAACATTGTTTAGATTAACCTTACTTATTTTTGTGCACAAAACTATTTTACTGTATAGAAAATAAACTGTGTCCGGGTTATGCCGCGTGTCAAGATTAGTTAAAAGTGTTTAGAAATATTAGAGGGTATTAATTGCTAAATTATAATCTCCTTCGTCGTTGCATGAACACCCGGTATTCGCCCTGTGCATACACCGTGGAGGGGACTTGATAAACGATCTAAGCGCCCGTAGCGGAGAAATACCTAACTAAAATGCCTACAGTATGTGCAATAGTTCACGGCGCATTATGTTGTTTTCCAATCCGTCAGAACTAATAACATATCATTGGTATAAATAATCATAATGGGACACAATAAATGTTGCGTTATCAACTGTAATAATACAGGATTAATATTAACAAATGCAATATTGTAATAAATAATATAAATTTGATCGGACCACTTATAGACTACAGATAACTGTAACATTTAGCAATCTGCACCATTTACGCCTCGTGGACATACTCAGTGTTGCCAGATTGGGGGATTTTTTTTACATTATTTTACCCCCAAAACATCCTCCGAGGTACTACTTTTGGGGGGGGAACCCCCCCAAAAGTGGGGGGAAATCTCCCAATCTGGCAACGCTGGACATACTACCGCCTACCCCTGTAGAGGCGCTTGCATCGCGCACCCGGCCAATATGGGACGTCGAAAGTGACTATAATTTTATATTTAATGCTTCCTAATATTTTGAAACCCTTTTTCCAATATAATTTTTGCATAGCTTTTAAGATAAAGGTACTTTACTGTTATGTCATTTTCATCGGTTTGGCAACACGCGGTATATGCAACAGAGAAGGTGATTATAATTTCGTATATAAAGACCTCTAATACTTCCAAACACTTATAAATAACATTTTTGCATAGCTTTGAACGTAAAGGTTCTTTACTCTTCAGTTTTTCATATTTTTGGTAACATCCAGTACATTCAAGAAATTACTGACATTCTAATATTGACATTTTAGGTTTAAGACAAACCAGACAGTTTTATGAAGAATCAAATTTTCTGAGAAATTGATAAAGAAACGTTAATTGTTAATACAAGCATCCTGTATATGCAATGGAGAAGGTCATTATAATTTCGTATGATGACCTCTAACATTTCTAATTTAGTATCTGCATTTTTGGTTTAAAACAATCCAAAATCTTTTATGAAGATAAAATTTTCTGCAAAGTCAATAATAAAAAATTTCCTATTAGTGTCCAACTTTCTGCCGGACACGGAATATCGCAAACATGTTTATTGGTTTTATTGGAATATCTTTATTTGTCCAATTTTCCTGGCCTATTCAATAAAACTGTTTTAAAATCAAGTGTTTTCAGCAGAAGCCTATAGATATTCACATTTTGTTTCTAAACGATGGATCTTACTTTCCTATCCAGTTCATAGGTTCCCCAAGGGTTAGGTCAAGATGCTGCGTTGCCGCGTTGTACTCTCCAACTTTTATTTCAGCTCCTTTTTGGAATTGCTTCAGTAATATGCTAGCCTTCCTCTCGTTTTCATAGAATCGAACAGGACCGGTAACTCCTAAAAATAAATTTGTAAAGGTTGATCTCAAAAGTTAAGGTGGACTCAACCTTCAAAACTTGTATTTGCAAGCGCCTCTAGGAACAGCGTCTCCCATATTTTGTCCCTGTATCTAAAATCCACAACACTTTCGTTCCTCCTGGTAATTTTTATGGCATGGGCTACATTCTGAATTGCCAAGGCTACGGCCCATATACCATCGTAGGTATAGCCGTGAAATCTCGAGTATTCAAAGCCTCGTCTAGAGTCGTACTCTGTTAAATATTCTCCAGCCGTCTGCGGTTATGAATTGAAACAGTTTAGCCATTTTAGCTTCAGTTTAAAAAGAAACTTACTATTCCTGATATAGTGATCTCTCCACTGGTTGAAAGTGGTAACAAATCAGTCAAGATTGTCTGCTCCAAAGCAATCTCCATCTCGGCAACAGTACAATTGACATTACTCGTGTCTTTTTTCCACCATTGCTGCGAATATGTCCCCATGATCACCCACTGGTATCTCCGTCCAAACATCTCTAAACGGTAAGCCTCGCAGAATATCTCCCTGGCGTAATATTCGTTAAAATTCCCTGCAAAATTCAAAATTTTAACATTAACTGTCGATTTTAGTTCGACTATTCCCTAATAGATGGCGCCATAGGTTTCTAACAACACACCGCGCCATCTATCACCGAGTAGTCGTGTTATTTACCTAAAATGACACGCGTGTCTTCTTTTTTGAGCTTGCTCAGTGCTGCGTTCACCTCGTTTGTGAAGCTCTGCGTTTCGACTACTATGTAGCCTAAGCTGTCAAGTTCCGCTACCAACCTAAGGAAGATTAATTAGGGAATTATCGGACTTTTTTGACGTTTTTTGGGGGTTTACCTGTTGTGGGCCAAAGAGTACCTTGGTTCGTTTTGGTAGATGGTGCCAACCCTTGTCCAGTTGAATTCCCTAAGGAGGGATAAACGCGGTGGGTTGAAGGCCATGTCCGATGGCACAATCCTGAAGAAGTTCGGGTAGTTTTTCTTCGAGAACATTGGATGCGTGTCCGCGTATGATAGCTATGGAAAATTGCTCAATTTTAATTATTATCGTGTTTGTTGTTTCTTTGGACAAACTATCGAAAGTATCTAACGTATGTGGTCATTATTTTTCTTTGAACGTACTATGATTTCCTCTATTGTAAATATCGACTATCTGAAGGGATGGATTATAGAAAGTTTGCTTTACCGCATGTTTAGAAAAATACATCTGTAACTTTTGCTATGGAACTTTCTTGTGACGTCATGCCTGGGTAAGTTTACCTGTGTCAGATGCCAGTGTTTGGAGGCCTTAGCTATTGGATCCGTTACGTGGGTACAGGCAGCACCAAAAAGCATGAGTTTGTTCGGGCCGCTGTGCATCATATCGAAGAAGGCTTTGACTCCAACCGCAGCGTTGCACTGCAAATTACAAATTCTTAAATATTAAGTAAGATATTATAAAAGATTATAAAATTTAATATAGAAATTTTCCCAGCGTTCTTTTCTGCGAAATTCCGGAAATGGAAAAAATTGTCATTAGTTCAGGTACATAATCTAATTTATTGCCACTGGAGCCTAGTGAAGATGATCTACACTTATTATCTGATGTTTTCGAATATTTAACGGCAATTAATAATGATCTCGACAATCAACGCACTCGCTAATCGCTCCTGCGTTAAACAGTCTCGATCATTAATCGCTCTTTTTAATACACTTGTTGGTTAAATAACCATTTAAAGCGATAACATGAATGATGCAGCGCGCACTACGTCAGTCGTGACGGTAAATGGAAACGTAGCTGGGACAGTGGAAGATTATTGGCTATGCGTACGATACGATCAGAACAATTTAATTTCGGAATTTTGAATAGTAGTGCGAGTTAAATATAAATAATGTGTACAATTAATTATACCCAACAATATTTTACAAACACGGATTCAAATGGATTCACTGATCGCGTCAAAACATCGCACCTCGTTCGAGTGCCTCGCACCAAAACCCACAAGCGAGGGAAGCCGAACTGCGCAAAATATGGTTCATGTTTATTTCGGTCTTAAAAATTAACAATCGGAATGCTATTAAATTCCAGAGGTATGTATCAGAGTAAATAAGGATTATTTGCATGCTAACTGCGTTGTCCTGCTAACATTCGTTCCTGAGATATCGGCTTTCATCAAAATCTTGTTCACAACTTTTATTACATATAAACTGAAGAAAACAAAAACGCCAATCCATAGAAGAAACTCTCGATGCAACCTCAGCAAAAACTGAAATTTTTGTGATAAGACTCGGGGACTTTTGTTCACTTATCCCGCGCTCATGTTTACACCGAGAGGCAAAGAATTTTGACAGTCATACAACTTATGTAGAAATGATTCAGGAGTATGACATACTTTTTTTCAATTTTTTTCTGTTGAGTAGTTTTAAGGAGCTCCTACACGCAGTGCCAACGTCTCGCCAACGTTGGTGATGTGAGCGCTGCGCGTAGTGCGCGCATTCACTTCGCCAACATTGGCCAACGTTGGTATTGGGCGCAAGGTATTTCTGTGTATCGTAGAAGGCTCGTAGCGCCCCGTAGAGAATTAAAAATGAACAGTGAAGACGATATCATTGCTGTTGCCGCAGCTCCCATTATTTTAAACAGTGCATTGTTGCTTAGAATTCAAAAAAGGAACCCTCGAAAGAGGACACTGTTTAATAAGGTTGTTAAATATAACATGTTTTTCAGTCATTATTTATACAGTACGTTCGAAAATATTAAATACATTAAGGACTACAAATATACAGCAATACAGGGAACAAAATTATTTAGTTTTTTATATTTGCCACGTGACATTAAAAAAATCTCCCTTTTTATTTTCTTTATGTTTCAAGCAACAAATGCGGAATAAGATGGGATAAGATCTGATACACTGAGTGGTCTGTATTTTTATGCAGGACCCTGTTAATTTGTGTCGTTTCTTTATATAAATATTTCATTTCAGTCAAATCGATGAATTCATAATTTTGATTTAAAATATAACTTATATAATAAAACTGAAATTATTTATAATAAGATACAAAGAAAAATTGAGAACCCTTACATACACGGAGTTTTAATTATAGATATTAAAACTCCGTGTATGTATATTATGTAGGTATATTTATTATCAACCCAATATTTTTAGTAACAGATATACTTTTTGATATTTTTCGATAATCAAAATAAGGAAAAGCATCCAGTATAGTTTTTAAGCTTTGTTGAATACATTAAATACATCAAATTATTTAAATTTGCCGCTTAAAACTAATCTATAAATTGTTAATTAATAAATAGTTAATTGTTGTTAATTATATAAATGCAATTTTGTTTGATTGTAGTCAAGATTGTAGGGAAGAGGGTTGACCGCAGTCCTTGGACCCCTATACCGTATGACTCCCCATCGTGTGTAGATTCATATCCCGCTTCCCTCCAACCCCCTCCCTCACGTTTCCCACCCCACCCTAGCGAATAAGGTTGACCGCAATCCCAGAACCTAAATACCGTATGCCTCCCCATTGTGTGCGAATTCATTTTTAAAATGTTAATGATGACGTCATTTCTGGAAAATCCGGAAGTCATACTAACCTCAAGACCATCCCATAAATTGGCATTTTCTGTCTATTAACACAACGTTCATTCCTTCGGCGTCAAAAACAAAAAAATAAACAAACGTACATATGCCGTGGGTCACCCATTATAACGACTTCAATATTGACTTCAGAATATTATTTTATTGCTTGTTAATTTATTGTAACTGTAAGGTTAATATAATGCTTATAAGAACCATAATTATTGTGAATAAATTTACAAAATATTAAAAAAAAGTTGTCATATTTTTACATTTGGGCAATCAGGCATTTGGGCAAATAATAAATCATCATTGTCCTTAAAGTACGTACAAACATATAATGCAGTATATATGATAAAACATAGATAGATAACTAAACTTTTCATCGGTAGTACGTACAATGCTAAAACAAAATGAAATAAAGCGGACAAGGTCGACATATTGGCGATGTGCATTGGCACAGTCCCGCTACGCGAAGCACTCCGATGGCCAATGATGGCCCCTATTGGCACTGCGTGTGGGAGCACGTTATGGGCCTTCAAACACAGGAGTCAATAGTTTCGAAACGAGAGATGGCAGTTAGGGCGATTCTCTCGTGCGGGGTCACATATTGCAAAATATTTTTCATGTGTTTGACAATGGTCGGATAATGGTCCAGTTATTTTGTTTTCATTCCAAAGCTGGTTGTATTGTTGAATTGTTAGTGAATATATTGCTGATTTTTGGAGTATTTTTGATTGGGAATTCAGAGAACGGACTTAAGTCAAGGTCAAAATCCGCCGCAACTGTCTTCCCGACCAAACAAACTCCATGCTGGTCAAAATCCATAAAAATTGTCAATTAAAAAGAAACAGGGCTGTGTGAAACAAAAGCACACTACGATACACAGACACTTGAGGCCATAGAACTTTATTTTGCTATCCTTAGTATCCTTCGGTTACTCTAGTTGACCTTTTGCCAAACACCGAAGAACTAAACTGTAAACATTTTCGATAGGATGTGAAATTGGTGACAATTGTATACACAAACAATGGAAAGGCTTTTGCAGGCGTAGGTACCGTTTACTATGAATAACATATGATAGCGTATTTCTTTGAAGTTTTACGATAAGGAACCGTAAATTTTACGATTGTGGACGGGCCTGCATTTCTCGGGGTTTGAAGTTTCTTTGTGACAGATTGTCGTCTACCGAGGTGTTCTATAAAGTATTCGATTCGTCTGTAGACGACCCCATGGGGTTCGGATAGCTTCCAGGATGACGTAGTTGTTTGTTTTGTACCTATGGGATCCTGCTGTTTCTCCAATACCTATCTAAAAGTGTACTTGCACTCTTTTGTGTTATCGGCTATCGCACAATATTGCATTGTGGTTTGTGGGGCATTTTAATGATAGAATTATGTTAGATTTGGTCCTATGCAATTTTGTATAAGAAAACAAAATACAAGTAAGTCCTAAATTTATGATTTTTCTATCTAACTTATTTGAAATTAATTTTTCTATTCTTGGTATTAATAATATCCCATTTATACATGGCGAGTCGTAACGTACGGAAGAGATTGAAGGAGTAGCAAGCGAAGTGGAACAGCAGATTCCAGTTTTATAACTAGGAATCTGAACTCCGCCTTGAAATTAATGTAATATTGAAACTTGTGAAGAAAATGTTTAATAAAGCCATTTATTATTATTATTATTAGAAGATCAAATAAGCATATTTCTTAGTAAACTTTTGACCTAAACACATAAACTAGGAAGTTACAGAAAGTTAAAGTTGCATATATTAGTGAACATTCTTAATAAACTATTGTAGTAAGGGACGTTTTAAATTTAAATTAAAGATATCTGATTGTCAGAGTTGGAAACTTTATGACAGTTTGAATATAATAGTATACAGGGTGTCTCAACAGTGCGATCTCGGAAGATTATACCTCTGTTAATGAAGATACCCTAAACTTTATACTTTTTGATTAATTGGCATTTTTATGGAAAAACAGCAGTCTAAGAAAAATTGTATATCTCAGTACCTGTTTTTAATTTTATTGCGCACGCTTAGATTATGATTAAGTAAGAAGCGTTCTATTAGCGTGATTACCTACCATATCTAAATTGTGTACAGGGTGGTCATAATCCGCAACAAAATATAGCAAATAGTTTTTCCTAAGAAAGTTAATTTTTTTAAATGGAACACCGTATATCTAATTAAGTTTTTGAATTCTACGCATCGTTCAGCACAAAAAAAGTACTAGCACACACCAGTGCTAAAATAAACAATTGCAGAGATAACTGGCCTTCATAAAAAAAATCGATTTTTCTATCAATAAGTGCTTCTACATCTACATTAAGCATTAAACCAGCTAAGTATTTACCTAAATTACTGTTTTCTCGCATGATTTCATATTTTTCTAATAAATCAAAACATTTGATCACATCTGCAATTTAATATTATAATTTGAAATAAAATTTTACTTATACCCTGTAGGCTATGAAAAACTGTGTTAAACAATATAACGCAACTCAACATTAAGCACTGTATGTACATTTATTATTCCATAAAGATTAATACTTAATATTGTTTTTCAAGAAATAGAAATTTATAACGGTAATTTTATGTAATTTTTTACGAAGAAGACAAGTTATTTCTGTAACGATTTATTTTAGCACTAGTGTGTGCTAATACTTTTTTGTGCAGAACGCATTTTTGTTGCATTCGCCAAGTACCCACACCATGTCAAGTAGTTCCTTCTGAGAAAAGCATGAGAAAAGAACGCCCTATTTACAAAAATTATGCAAATCTAACCTAACACTATCATCACCACTGACAGATACCTTAATAACTTGTTTAGCACAGGTTTTCATAGCCTACAGGGTATAAGTAAAATTTTATTTCAAACTATAATAATAAATTGCAGATGTGATCGAATGGTTTGATTTATTAAAGAAAAAGATGAAATCATGCAAGAAAACACTAGTTTAAGTTAATACTTAGCTTGTTTAATGGTAAATGTTGGTGTCGAAGCACTTATTGGTAGAAAAATCGATTTTTTTATGAAGAAAACTAGTTATCTCTGTAATTGTTTATTTTAGCACTGGTGTGTGCCAGTACTTTTTTTGTGCAGAATGATGCGTAGAATTAAAAGAATTAAAAAAGAATTAATTAAATACAACTCTCTTACGAAAAACTATTTGCTATATTGTGTTGCAGATTATGACCACCCTGTACTTTGGATATGAATTTTAAAATGTGCGCCTCGG
This sequence comes from Aphodius sticticus, assembly GCA_963966075.1. NCBI lineage: Eukaryota > Metazoa > Arthropoda > Insecta > Coleoptera > Scarabaeidae > Aphodius > Aphodius sticticus. The sequence continues at coordinate 28,822,247 of OZ014514.1, forward strand.
TGTTCTGTATATATGAATGAAATCAGTTTTAAAATATATTCATTAACAGAGACACCTGTATAGTATATAGTAGCTGGTGAAAAGTGGACTTTAATTTATATTAATTTTAAACTGATGAAGCTTATTGTTACTGGTCTATGATTTAAAAGAATATTCTGAAAATATTTCAATCTCCTCCGCAAAAAAATGTGAGGTTAGTTTATTTTGACAGTTCCACTTTTCTATGACGTCAACGCACGTCAAATGTCACCTCACTCGATCACTTGCTTACCATAGTATCATTCCACCACATGTGCAACCTATACTTCGTAAGGACAGAAGAATGCTCATTGACATGGTCCAGGGCCAACTTGACACTCGGCATAACACCCCTTCCTACGACCAAACAAACCACAATTACCCCACAACACTTTTTCTCAAAATTAATATTACCAGTATCAGCATTTTCAACCCCTTTCCCGTAAGGAAAAAACCCAGCTATGTAGACGTCATGACGCCTCGCGTCAGTATTCGGTTTCTGACTCTTACCGCCACTAACAACCACCAAGATTACACCAATTATCACCAACTTATTTAACCCTTCCATGGTTATAAAACCCACTCAACTAACACTCTTCTTAAAGGTATTTACCGAAACCGTGCGCGATTTTTGCAAATTTTCGGCTTTTAAAATCGTCATCATGCTTCAAAATTTGTTTATTTCGTCATTCCGTGTCGGAGGCGGTGTTATTTCGGTGGCGGTTGTAGTCTGGGGCGGCTATATCGATTCTAAATGATGCGAGGGGTTGCGAGAGCGCACGCGCGATGCCTGGTGGGATAATTTCGAAAATTGAGGAAATTCGGCGGGGATTTCTTGATTTTGCCGGCGAATTTACCCTCGGGGGTTGTCTGTGTTAATTTTGGGGTTGCCGGGGGTTGCTGGGGGTTCGGGGTTGATCATTTGAGCTCTGGGGGGTGTTGGTAACGTGGGTGAATTTTTTATGGGAGTAGCTAACTTGATTCTGTTGACTCTGAGGAGTTTTAATAATGTACGGGGGTGCCAAGGTTTGGGGGTGTGTGACTTTTTAGCTGTGGGTTGTGCGGGGGTTGTTTAGACGCGAGGCGGGTGGGGTAGGATGATTTAATGTCGGTTCTAAGAGAAATCAATGCTAGAGGAGTTTGTAGTATGTATTTATAATGGAAAATTTTGACAAAATGAGTCGCGTATAAGAGAACGGACTGTCGTCATAAGTAATACTTTTAAAACTTTTTGTTTTTATTGGTTACTACCCCAATTAATTACCTACAATTTGGTGTATAAACGAGAGTTTTGCAACGATATTTGTCAAAGTTATAAATTTACAAAGTTAAATTACATTATCATACACAGTATTGTAACCGTGCCGAAAAATATTTTGAGATTTTAGCGGAAATATGTCCTATTGGCTCCCCTGAACATATTTGACCAAGGTACAAAAAAATTTCTGTTTGTACCCGTTTTTGTGGCGACGATTCTGGAGAAATTACTAAAGGTATCGGGACGAAAGTTCATATTTAGAAGTTTCATGACCAAACTTAGAGCTGAAAAGCTTTTGGTTCAAAAGGGTCCAAAGGAACTGGATGTTTACTCTTAGCATTTTTATCAATTTTGCAAATGAGCCGCAATTTCTGTAATTTCGTAAAAATAGTTAAATAATAAATTAAAGTACAAGAAATTTTGTATAATTTCTGTCTATGAAATTTTTTGTTAAAATTAATAGTTTAGTTGCAGGAGCAAATATCTATTTGATTGAGATCGGTCGTGTCTGCATTCATATAAAAACTAGTTAGCCAGGATTTGACAAATATTTTTATTCTAATGACAGTAGGTAGTGTCAAATGCTGATGGTTTTGACAATACCTACTGTCAATAGAATCAAAATATCTGGCAAATCCTGGCTTATTATATTTATTTTAATGCAGACACGACCGATCTCGATCAAATAGAATCTCATGCAGCTAAACTATTAATTTTATAAATAGTATGATAAAGTCATGTGCCTAGCCACATCAGATTTTTTTTCATTGCATGTCAAATACCAATTACTATAACTGGCTTTATCACAAATTTAACAGTTTTTGTTAATTATCTCAAGATGATAAGCGATTCCAAAATATCTTTGCCCTTAGCATTTTAGCGTGCTAATAGGGTATTTGACTATTTTTGGAAAACCATCTTAATGTGTTTATTCCTTCACTCTACATTGTAAATGCATTATCTTTTGTAATTATTTCCTCAATATTTCATAAAAATCAGCGTTAAAAATTGAATCACAAAAAGTCCCGCCAAAACGATACTTTCTGTTGTGTGATGTCACCGGTTAGTGATGTCAAGATGATGTGATGTTAAGATGTCAAATCGACCCATATGGTCTGTCAGCATCGGCATCGTCGCCGTTTGGTAATTGTGTTGTATGATGTGTTGTTTTCACAATTTCTACATAAAAATGGGTTATAAATGGTGTATAAATCCACAATGCAGAGATACGTCAAGAAAAACTCCGGATAAACTATTTGTAGCTGTTCCGCAAGATTTGAAACTGCGAAGAAAGTGGTTGGCTCGTAGAAATCCAAATGAAATAAATAGCCGCCAATACAAGTGTTTTCTGTTGTGAAGATTACTTCGACATAAGTAAAACTGACTAGAATAAGTTATCTATCGTATTTTCGAAAGGTATTATCTGATCTGACAGCTGAAGGTTAGGGCTATCCTAACCTACAAAGTTATGCTTACATGACGCTTTCGTGCTATTAAATTCAAACGGGAGAAGCATAAGAGCGCGTTCGGATAACCCGGTATTTTACGGTGAGAGTGACGCGCTGCATAATAGGCGGACTAACGTCATACGGCGTTTATCTGCATATAAGAGAGAGACAGCCGACCCAAGTTATCTGAGCATTGCTCTCCCCATACCATACCCTGACAAACCGAACGCGCTCTAAGGCGGACTAACGAATGACATCACTGGAGACTGACCCAATTACAGAGCGTTTTCAATCACGTGATAGGACGTGAATAAAATTCAATTTTAATTTTGGTTTTTCATAGAAATAAAGCATTTTTTTTTTGAAAAGTAATAACAAATAGTTTTCTTAAACTGTAATCTATTAGGATGACTATAATACATGCCATATTTTTAATACAGTGAAATACCCTATTGTAGTTTGCAAAATTTGCAATGACTTAATTATTACAATGGCACAATGGCAAAATTATAACAAATTAATTTACTAAAGTTAAAATTATTTTAAAAAATCCTTGGACACATTCAATTCTTTTCCATATCAAATTAAATTTTCCACCGATTTTTTTTTCGTTTTTTTTTATTTATGTTATGAACGTTTTTTACATAGCTTAAATGAGTTAATCAAAAATATGTATACTTTTCATGCCTGAGATTTACCATTTTTAAGGTATGTGGTCCATTTCGCTTATTTTTGTGTTATTAGAAAAAACGTTATTTGAGCACAAGTCGGTAACCAGTAGACAGCGACTTTTCCTATGTAAATTTGTAATCAGCGTACCCATTTTAGTAGGATAGCGAAGGTTTCATGTTGATCCGGATCCTAGTTTTTGAGATAGGGGTGCCCCTTCAAAATTATAGTTTAAAATATGTTAAGTAAGTACGTAGGCTTTCACGGCCAGAATCATTTAGAAAATAAACTGCTTCCGGGTTATACCGTGTGTCAAGATTAGTTAATGCTGACGTTTTGCGAACCATGTTGCTCGCTTCTTCAGAGCTAACTGAATACTGAAGACTTACCAAAGAAACTCCCTTATATACCTAAATTTACACCTCACTGCGCACATCTGGAGCTACCGCTCCCATGTGTTTTTCCACCTGACGCGTTAGTATCGATTTCCAGATCCTACTAATGTCAGTGCCGTCCTCGCGATTGATGTTGTCAGGATGTTTGTATATTTCGATGGCTTCTCTAATAAGCCTTCGATGATAATTACCTACCCTTGCCAACATCTTCACGTCATCGAAATCCATTGTGTGTCCCGACTCGTGGCAGTGTTGAGCAACAGCGGACTGTTGAATCTTGCCTAGCCGGGTGTCTCTACTGTGCTCCTTGATTCGACATTCGATGCTTCGTCCTGTCTGTCCTACATAGCATGTTCCGCACTCACATGTTATCTTGTATACCCCTTCGTTCTGTGGTGTGATATCCTTTGGGTTAGGCAAAAGATCCTTTACCTTAGCAGGTGCTCTGTATCTTACCGTGATACCCGATTTCTTCAGTAATCTACCGATTCTTTCTGATACCCCACTTACGTATGGTAAGCAAGCGAACCCCTTTGCGGTTCCTCTGAGACTTGCGGTCTTCTTTGTGTGACACTCCGTATGTCAGACTTGGTGTATCCATTCTGACGTAGGGCCCACTCCAAGTGTTTCCGTTCGTCGTCCAAGGTGCTGGAGTCGCAACACATAGAAATATGGATGAAGATGTGGAAGAATTGTCAAACTCAGAACAGGGCTTTGTTCCATTTCAACCAGAAATGCCACACATCGTCACGCAGTAAGAGCTCAGTGACCTAGTATTTATATGAAAAGAGTATTTATTTAGTCTGAAGCACTTGCGATAGAACTTTGAATACTTTTGGTTTGTGGTTATCAGAAGTTTTGTTTGATTGTGTTTTGAGTTCAATTGTTTCGATGCCCTTAATGGACACTTTTGAGTTGAAGATCAGAAATTCAACTTGTTATAAAAATGTGTCATAATTATACCTTTATAACTATAAGTAAGGAAAAACAAAAAAGTTTACCTTTGCTGCACAGTGTTATATTTTATGTGTATATTCCTTAGTTCGGTCTTTGTTTAGTTTTTTTTTTCATTCGTTTTGATTTTTTTTTTGCTTAAAGTGTAAATGTTATGTGTCAAGTTTGTAACCAATATTGAGACCATTTTAGAGAAAAATACCCATCCATATTGTAGTTTAGATGAGCATTACCAAGTTTTATCGAGACATTTGTATACACTTGTAGATCACAATTCACGGTGATGACACTTTCTATAATTCCTCTTTGGACATTTTCTTTGCATGACAGAGATAACAGGTACATTTTAAAGAGCAGGTAGAGCTATAGCCATTGTGTTCGCGAATGACACACACCACCTTCAAATTGTGAAGGTTCTCCATTCACAAGTTCGGATTTGCCAATATTACAATAACTACAAACCGATCACATTATATTCGAAAGGGCCAACAGTAAAATGGTAAGCATTGTGACGTAGCGTGTGCCGGCAGAATTTCAAAGAAATATTGTCAAAACAAAGGAAGGTGATTCTTGCCTGGCGAATTTCTATAGGTTCTATGTGAAACAGTTGAATTTCGGCGAATTTGGAGGCATTTTATCAATATATGGTTGAGGAAAACGATAAAAGTAAAAATAATAAAGTTACTCCAGATATTTTAAAATAAAAGCTGTGATTTGTCTAATAATAAATACAAAATAAAAAGTTAATTCAGATTCTTTTGATAAAATATTTTATTGGTCTGTATATTTCTGACAAATTTCTATAGATTCGTTGGTGCGATATGAAGCATCTGAATTTCGGCGAACTTGAAGGCAGTTTATCAATAAATGCTCGAAGAAAATAATAAAAATAAAAATAACAAAAAAGCTAATTCAGATTCTTTTGAATTATTATCTATGATTGGTCTGTATATTTCTGTCAAATTTCTAGAGTCCATATGAAATAGTTGATGCGAACTTGAAGGCAAAATATTAATAAAAGTTTGAAGAAAATATAAAAAAATAGAAATAACTAAAAAACAAATTCAGATTTTTTTAAATCAAATTTATGATTGCTCCGTATATTTCTGGCTATTGTCTATAGGTTCGATATGGAACAGTTAAATTTCGGCAAACTTGAGGCAATTTATCATCAATAAATACATGAACAAAATAATATAAATATACAATACAAAAGCAAATTCAGATTCTTTTGAACAAAAGCTTTGATAGGTCTGTATATTTCTGGCAAATTTCTATAGGTTCGATATGAAACAGTTGAACTTCGGCAAACTTGAAGGCAATTTATCAATAAATGCTTGAAGAAAATAATAAATATGAAAATAAGTAATAAAGAAAGCTAATTCAGATTCTTTTGAATAAAATGTATGTTGGCGCTGTATATTTCTGGCAATTTTCTATAGGTTTGATCTGAAACAGTTGAATTTCGGTCAATTTGAAGGCTGTTTATCAATAAATTCTTGAAGAAAATAATAAAAATAATAATAAGTAATAAAAAAACCTAATTAAGATTCGTTTGCTTAAAATCTGTGATTGGTCTGTATATTTCTTGCAAATTTCTTTAGCTTTGATATTAAACAGAATTTCGGTGAACTTGAAGGCAATTTATCAATAAAGTCTTGAAAAAAACAATAAAAATAAATCTAATAAAATAGCTAGTTCAGATTCTTTTGAATAAAATCTATGATTGGTCTGTATATTTCTTCTATGTATATGTAGAAGAATATATACTGAATGGTGACAGTTGATTTGTAAATGTTTAACAACATCTTATCTACTGCCATAGCTTGAAATTCCCAGATAGCCCAGACCACAATGATAAGAAAAATAAACCAGTGAAGAAAATATTTATTCTTTCTTATGTTGAGCACATGAACTTCCCACAAATGTTTGCACTGGCCTTCCACGTCTAGGTACTTAAAAACAACTAATTTTAAAGACTTTAAAATAAAAATTCCTAATACAAACGGTTAAAAATCATTTTGAAACCGTCTGATCAATTTAAATCCCAAGCGAGCTCGATTTAAAGGGAACGTAAACACTGATCAGCTGATACCTGTCAAATTCAAATCTCGACTTTCTCTTGCCGTTACAGGTCCTCAATGGGGCGTAACAGCAGAAATTCGAAGCGTCTGGCCGAGAAGAATATCGAGAAGACCAAAAAACGAAAAAATTTCGAAAAAAACGACGGGAATTTGACTTTGAGGAGAAGCACAAGAATAACGAGCAATACTTTCGCCACTAACAAGATCACCAATAAACGATTAACGGTACGTTAATTTTGAGGTTATTTTTTTCAAATTAATACATTTATCGTTGATTTTACAGCTTCCGATTGGATTTTTTTCGAGCGGGATCAAGTCTGCGGTTGCCAAGAAATCTGGTAAGTGTGTGGCAGCACTGTTTTTGTCTACGAGTTTTGTAACCGCCAGTAACTCCCTTAACCGATATAGTTTTCGTATCTACCTGTTCCTTTGCACTTGCCCTGAAAGGGTTTTTCGTTGGAATTCTTAGGCGAAACTATCCCTACCACAAAACCTAACCTTTTCGGCACTAACCCCTCGTATAAAACCAAAATATCCGCGCCTTTTTCTCATTCCGATTCGCACCGTTGGTCCACGCACACTATTCGACCAACGTCGACTTTACCAACAAATTTAACCATTCTATCGTCGTTTTTACAACAAATCGTGGTTTCCAGGCGAAAAGGACATCTATAACGAACACTCCAAGCTAATTTTGAACGAGGATTTACACGCACTCCTGCAGAATTTTGACCAAGAAAGCGGGAAAGATATCGCCAGGTCAACCCGGAATACCGCCAGTTTTCGCGGCAAATTACCTAAGAAAACCCACAACAATTCGTCGGAGAATAATTTCAGCACTGTTTCGAGTTATTATCTACAAGTTTCCACGAAAAATCAGGCGGAAAACGATAAGAGATCTTCGAGGAATTCGAATTTTGACCTAACCTACAATAACAACGGATTTTTCGAGGAAAATAATCTCGCAGCTACTTCCGAGGGAAATCTCGATAAAGAGGTGAGTTTTCTTTACTATTTAGTTAAGGTAGAATTTGAATTTTTCGGTTTGGTTGGGTTTTATACTCGAGGAAAGCTGATGGTGGTCCAACGGGGCACTCCGCACTTTCCTTTGGTGTAAAATCTGCCCCGGGTGTTGGATTTGATTCGAATTTGTTTTAAATCGTTTATCAGGGATCAGGAATTATCTGGGTAAAGTTTCGGCTGATTTCCTTTCGGGGAAGTTGGTAAAATTTTCCCATAGAAACGGGTGTGTCTTATCCAGTATTACGTTGTTGTGGATTCTCAGTATTTTCTTTTCTGTACGTTGATTAATTCAGGTGTTTTTTGGTTTAATTATTAGTGAATCTCTTCTTATTTGGTTTAGTTATATTTATAACTAGGGATTTGATGGAATTTTTTAATTATTAACGTTAGAAGTTACTGTTTACGTTTCATACTTTACCTGCTATATTTGATCTGTTTCAAATTTTTTCGTTTGGGGTGAGCATTCCTGTTTTTTTGACGTTTTCTTACAGTTATTCATAATTTGTTATTTTGCTTTGAATTATTCCTTCTACTTTTTGTAATTTTTTCTAAACTAAATTGTAGATAATTAATTATTGTAGAACTAAGGGAAAATTACAGTTTTCTGTGAAACAAATTGTTTTTGAATCTATTTATATAATCGTGATTAATTTTTTTAATTATTAACGTTTGAAGTTACTGTTTGCGCTTCCTACTTTACAAATACCTTCTATATTTGAGCTGTTTTAATTTTTTTCGTTCAGGTTGTACATTCCGGTTTTTTACTTTATCATACGTAATATAAAAAAGTACTGCAATCGTGCCGAAAAAAAATTTGATATTTTAGCGGAAATGTGTCCTTTTGGGTCCCCTGAACATTTTGACCAAGGTAGAGAAAAATGTCTGTGTGTGTGTGTAACGGTTTTTTTGTGGCAACGATTCCGGAGAAACTACTAAAGGTATCGGGACGAAACTTCATATTTATAACTTTCATGACCAAACTTAGAGAGCTGAAAAGCGTTTTGTTCAAAAGGGTCCAAAGGCACTCTGCATTTTTCGACGATTTTGCAAAAGAGCCGCTATTTCTGTAATGTCGTCAAAATAGTTAAATAATAAATTAAAGTAGAGGAAATTCTGAATACTTTATGTCCTGACATTTTTTGGTAAAATTAATAGTTTAGCTGCATGAGCAAATTCTATTTGATCGAGATCGGTCATGTTTTTCATTAACCCTAGAACACCAGACATTCGTAAATTTTACGTTTAAATCTCTCTTATCCACTAGCGATATCAAAATATGGTTAATATAAAACTAGTTAGCCAGGATTTGACAGATATTTTCATTCTAATGACAGTAGGTAGTGTCAAACGCTGATGTTTTGACAGTTGAGAACCACAGCACAGGTTGAGAATCTGACACAAAGATTGCACTTAGTTTTGTTTGAATTTATTTGTTTCAGATGTTTTTTTGGTTTCATTCGTTGATTCATTATTGTGTTTGTCAGAAAAACAATCTTTTTAATTCACTATCATTTGTCTAGTTAAACAAAATGTGTTAATAAAGAATGTGTAAATTAAAAAAATGTCAAAAATGTGTAAATTAACAATTTTTTTTTAAGTTCCAGCTTGGGCAGTCACAGTACGCCCCCTCGAGCTCGCAGAAATTAGCACTTGACGTAACAGACATCCGCTTTCGCACCAAAAACTTCCGTTTTGCCGCAAGCCTTCATGCCCAACTAAAATTTAACTACCGATCGCACAAAAACGAATTTATCGTCCGCGTTAAACTCAACGCCCAGCACGTCAACGACATATTAGACGGGAAATCGGAGCCAGAAATTGAAGAACAAGAAGACGAGATGCTCTCAAAGCGATACCCCTGCAAAGAAGTGCAGAACTTACAAGACGATGTCCCGTTAGTCCCGCAATCGCAATGGGTCTACAGCACCCCGAATAAACAAAATATTAAGAAATTTGTGTTCGAGGACGCAAACAGTGATAAAATCGTACCAGCCGTGATCGAGACGACAAAAAAGAAGAAGGTCTTATACGACATTAACACGGAAATCGTAAAGAACGTTAACTTGGCGAAATTCAAAGGCGAGAGTATTCCGATAGACGAGCGATACTTAAACACGATTTGCAAGACAACCATCGAAGAAGGGGGTGCGAAAAAACGACAGAAGATCTCCGATGTGAAAGAAAACGTTTTTAAGTTTTCCGAAGCCACAAAATTTCAGTTCTCTATGTCGACGTCGACGGATTTTAATTTTGAGCCCTCCAATAACGTTTTTGCTTCGAATTTGCCCGAGGAAAGTATCGATATTCGTCATTTAATCGATCTCCCGATGGACGAAGATGCAGTCGATTGCGTTTTCGAGGAGGACCCGTACGAGAGGGCCCCCGTCGATTACCGGCATCAGTTGCTAATGGCGACGCAGCGTCCGTCAAAAACGACAAAGAAAACTTCGAAGCGTCACTTGTTAAAAGCGAAGAGTCTCAGTTTCGAAAACACACCCCCACGAAGTACGTCGTCTAGCCATTTCATCGAACCGAAACGGTTGGAATTATCGACTAGAGATATTTTTGAGCGGGATTTTATGCAATTACCGGAGAATAACGTGGCGGATACGGTATTTTCTGTACCGTCGCAACCGGCGTTCTTCCCCAGAAGGAATTTTGATAAGGAATAATTTTTCGGGGCGTTGTAATTGTTTCGAGCCCCTTTTTTGTGCAATGCCGGAGCTGGACTGTTCTAGTTGTGTTTTTCCTGTCCCGGAGCGTCGTTTTAGGTTTTAAGAAAAATTGACTCTTGTGTTATATTTTCGTGTGGCTGTTTTGACGGCGGGCGCCTCCTAGCGAATTTTTTTTTTAAGGGGGCCCTGTTGCATACGAGCGTGGTGTTTTAGTTTCTTTTTTTTTTCATTTGATATAGTTTATATACGCGTAATTTATGTATACGTGGGTACATAGTGGTCGAAATGATACAGTTTATTTTTGTAGATAAGAATATAAAGAATAAAATTGTTCCTCCTGTATGTCATTGTTTTATTTTTTTACAATTTGTACCAAGAAGTCCAATACTAGAGGTAAGTAAGTAACAGTAAACAGTCTCTTGTGACTACAATGTAAAATCTGAAATTGCCATGTTACTAATCACGTTTTTGTGTCACTTCTAAAAGATTCAACACTTTGTAGCAAGCAGTCTACTACTAGAGGTAACAGTAAACAGTCACTTGTAACTACAATGTAACATCTGAGGTTGTCATGTTATGCTATAAATGTTCCTGTCACTTCTAAAAGATTCAACACTTTCTAGCAAACAGTCGAATACTACTAGCGGTAACAGTAAAATGTCACTTGTAACACTACGTAACATCTGAGATTGTTATGTTACTCAATAAATTTTCCTGTCTTTCTTAAAAGATTCAACACTTTGTAGCAAGCAGTCTACTACTAGAGGTAACAGTAAACAGTCACTTGTAACTACAATGTAACATCTGAGGTTGTCATGTTATGCTATAAATGTTCCTGTCACTTCTAAAAGATTCAACACTTTGTAGCAAACAGTCGAATACTACTAGCGGTAACAGTAAAATGTCACTTGTAACACTACGTAACATCTGAGATTGTTATGTTACTCAATAAATTTTCCTGTCTTTCTTAAAAGATTCAACACTTTGTAGCAAGCAGTCTACTACTAGAGGTAACAGTAAACAGTCACTTGTAACTACAATGTAACATCTGAGGTTGTCATGTTATGCTATAAATGTTCCTGTCACTTCTAAAAGATTCAAACTTTGTAGCAAACAGTCGAATACTACTAGCGGTAACAGTAAAATGTCACTTGTAACACTACGTAACATCTGAGATTGTTATGTTACTCAATAAATTTTCCTGTCTTTCTTAAAAGATTCAACACTTTGTAGCAAGCAGTCTACTACTAGAGGTAACAGTAAACAGTCACTTGTAACTACAATGTAACATCTGAGGTTGTCATGTTATGCTATAAATGTTCCTGTCACTTCTAAAAGATTCAACACTTTGTAGCAAGCAGTCGAATACTACTAGCGGTAACAGTAAAATGTCACTTGTAACACTACGTAACATCTGAGATTGTTATGTTACTCAATAAATTTTCCTGTCACTTCTAAAAGATTCAACACTTTGTAGCAAGCAGTTTAATACTAGAGGTAACAGTAAACAGTCACTTGTAACTACATACAATGTAACATCTGAGGTTGTCATGTGACAATAAATTTTCCTGTCACTACTAAAAGATTCAACACTTTGTAGCAAGCAGTCTAACAATAGAAGTAACAGTAAACAGTCACTTGTAACTACATACAACGTAACATCTGAGATTGTTATGTTACTCAATAAATTTTCCTATCTGTTCTAAAAGATTCAACACTTTGTAGCAAGCAGTCTACTACTAGAGGTAACAGTAAACAGTCACTTGTAACATCTGATGTTGTCTGTGTAGGGTGTTGGAGGTCGAGGATAATCCTCGTGGCACCCAGGCCCCATTGGGCCTCTTGTGCCTCCCCCTGCGCTCACTCCAGCTATGTCAACCAGCCGAGGTTGTGAACGAAGGCTAGGACACAGCTCAGAGGTGCGTTCCTGATTCCGTCCATGGTTGGCCATTGATCCCCCAGCAAGCATTCCCTGTATTCGACCAGGTCTGGACATTCACATAAAATGTGTTTTACCGTCTCATCCTCTAGCTCACAAGCTCGGCATATAGACGTTTCAGCGAGATGCATCACATGAAAATGCTTCCGTAAACCACAGTAACCCGTGAGAATACCCGTAACTAAACGTAGCTTGCTTCTGGGCAGTTGTGTAAATTTTCTAGCAGTGGTGCTGGAGGCCCTAGCTTGCTGACAGCCAGGTAGATTCTCCCACTGTCGAATGAATTCGAGGTTGTTGTTATGCAATAAATTTGTTACTTCTAAAAGATTCAACACTTTGTAGCAAGCAGTCTAATAATACTAGAGGTAACAGTAAAATGTCAATTGTAGCTACAACATAACAGCTGAGATTGCCATGTTATTGAGTAACATTTTTCCTGTCACTTCTAAAAGATTCAACACTAGCAAGCAGTCTAATACTAGAGGTAACAGTAAACAGTCACTTGTAACTACAATGTAACATCTGAGGTTGTCATGTTACTCAATAAATTTTCCTGTCACTTCTAAAAGATTCAACACTTTGTAGCAGGCAGTCTAATAATAGAGGTAACAGTAAACAGTCACTTGTAACTACATACAACGTAACATCTGAGATTGTTGTTACTCAATAAATTTTCCTGTCTTTTCTAAAAGATTCAACACTTTGTAGCAAGCAGTCTAATAATAGAGGTAACAGTAAACAGTCACTTGTAACTACATACAATGTAACATCTGAGATTGTTGTTACTCAATAAATTTTCCTGTCTTTTCTAAAAGATTCAACACTTTGTAGCAAGCAGTCTAATAATAGAGGTAACAGTAAACAGTCACTTGTAACTACATACAATGTAACATCTGAGATTGTTGTTACTCAATAAATTTTCCTGTCTTTTCTAAAAGATTCAACACTTTGTAGCAAGCAGTCTACTACTAGAGGTAACAGTCACTTGTAACTACAATGTAACATCTGAGGTTGTCATGTTATACAATAAATTTTCCTGTCACTTCTAAAAGATTCAACACTTTGTAGCAAGCAGTCTAATACTACTAGAGGTAACTGTAAACAGTCACTTATAACTACAATGTAACATCTGAGGTTATCATGTTACTCGATGAATTTTCCTGTCACTTCTAAAAGATTCAACACTTTGTAGCAAGCAGTCTAATAATAGAGGTAACAGTAAACAGTCACTTGTAACTACATACAAGGTAACATCGCTTCTTGTTACTCAATAAATTTTCCTGTCTTTTCTAAAAGATTCAACACTTGGTAGTAAGCAGTCTACTACTAGAGGTAACAGTAAACAGTCACTTGTAACTACATACAATGTAACATCTGAGGTTGTCATGGGACAATAAATTTTCCTGTCACTACTAAAACACTTTGTAGCAAGCAGTCTAATAATAGAAGTAACAGTAAACAGTCACTTGTAACTACATACAACGTAACATCTGAGATTGTTGTTACTCAATAAATTTTCCTGTCACTTCTAAAAGATTCAACACTTTGTAGCAAGCAGTCTAATAATCCTAGAAGTAACAGTAAAATGTCACTTGTAAGTGAACCACTTGTATTGTAAATAAAACACAGATTTATTTTAAATAAACATTTATTTTCTTAATATATCTCCTTGTAACTCTTAACATTACATCGTCTAAGCTTAACTTTAAACTTACGTAATATGAATATGCCGTTATTACATATACACTCTCTTTTACGGTCCGGGACGTCTCGTCCAAAGCCGGCGCTACCCGTTTATTCGCAAGAAATCTCTATACAGTTTTTCTCCTTATTTATTTTACAGGTATAAGCAAAAATAGAACTGTACACTCGTGCACTAATACTAATGCAATGCATCTCCCCCACACAAAAAACCAAAACGAAACGCCCCCAACCCCAACAACCCGCCAACAGAAATCTTGTTTTGTGCACGTCATAGCTACAAACATCGGAGAGGTAATGCCACGAGAAAAACCGCCTCGAAGGTCGAAACTCGCTAAGACACACCTACTATTGCTCGGCCACGCCTATCGCGTCCACACGAAGCCACGCCCACAAGTGCATCTGTCAAATTCTCAAGGCCAACTATTTTTTTTTAAGTTTCGACTTCCAAGGCGGGTTGTTTGATATAAAATCGACTGTTTAGCATCGGGAATCGTACGTAGCCGTAGTTTAGGTTAAGTTGTACTTAATTACGGGTCATTTGGAATGTGGTTCGGTTGGAATTATTTGATATGTTGCTGTTTTCGTAAATTGTTCAGAAATGCGTAGGTACGATCCCAAAATGTTTGGTTTTACTGGTCGTTTTTATATCAAATATTGAAACAAACAGGTGTCGATAGCGTTTTAGGTTATGTCTATATTCATATCTCCGAAAAAATGACAAAAAGTGAACCAAAATTTAAAATAAATAGTTTTTTGTATTAAAGCGTCGAAAATTGAGGTATGAGTTTGGACACAACCTATGGGACACCTGTATATACCGGGTGACCCATGTCGAAGGGGAGAATGTTTAATAAAATATTTGAAAACATTTAAATTTAACTCTCCTATGGCGTGGATCACCCTGTATATATATACAAACAACATCTTAAAAATTATTAATACTCTTTTCGATAACAAAAGCATTTTAATATCATACAAAAAGTGCGAATTGTATCATTCCATAATACAATGTGCTATATTCACTTTAAAACATTTATTCCAACAAAAAAAGAAGAATAAAACAAAGAGAAATGGAAAGAATAACTTTTTGACAAGAGAGATCGAAGAAAAATTTCTTTTTACGAATTAAAAATTAAGTACCATTACTATAACAAATTTTTAATATATTGTAAGTAGTCGAGAACAATAACCCGATATCTTTTAAAAAAAGAATAAAACGGATTACACGATTGATTTGTACTTCCCTCAAAATAAAAATTAATTTAAAAAAGACGACGAGGAATAAAAAGAGATACTCTAATCTAAAAAATAAAAAAAAAGGAAACAAAAGAGATACAATCGTACAGAGCTCTGGCATTCGCTCTTTAAACCTACAGATGGCGCGCTCTAGGAATAAATAAATAAACTAAAACAACTCTTATCACAACATTAAAAAAACACGTCGGTCTCATCGGTTCTTTTATTTTTTATGTTTTTCTTTTGTGTGTTTTTAACGTAGAAAGAAGCCGCTACGCTGCGTCAGGACTTACACTTATAGGTTATGTTTTCTTTGTACGTATCCGGAAACAAAAAACAAGTGACCGTGAATAGGAAAGAAACAATTGGCAAAGTGTAACTTCACCCCTTGTTAGTTAGTTGTATAATTCTAGGTTTTTTTTAGCGTTTTATCTTTGGGTTTGCTTATTTCTGTACGTGGCGCCCCTATAGGACTGCGGCGTGTTCTATCCGACTGTTTGGGATGAGGGGGCTGAGAGTGCCCGCTACCTTATGACCCTTCTCCATCTCGTAAAACGTGTCGAGAGGTATTCCTGAAAACAGAAAAGTTTTTGGTAAGATTTTTGTCCTAGTCGGAAAATGTTGTAACGTGAAAAGTATCGTACGTAAGAATTTGAAATAAATGAGAATTGTAATACCATATATCAGTAACAAAATGCAATATTAAAATTTATTCTAGCAATTTTACTTTGGTGGAAAACGGATTTGAAATATCATGTCAAAATATAAAATAAATCAAAATTTAACAGTATCTTTGAAAATGTGAAAATGTTTAGGAAAGTTAAACAGATAGATAATTCAAACGAAGTAGAATTATACCTTAATTTATGAGCTTTTAACACAAAATACAAATTGTTAACAATTCATAAAAGATAAAAATTTGAAATAAGTTACAATTATAATGCAATATATTAGTAATTAAATGCAAGATAAGAATGCTCTCTAGCTATTTTATTTTACCAAAAAACAGGCTTGAAATAACAATATGTCAACATCTAAAATAAATTAAAAGTTAAAGTTCTTTAAAAATTTAGCAAAGTTAGGTAGACAGGAAATTGAAATTAAGTAAAATTATAGCTTAATCTATGAGCTTTTAAATACAGAACAAACAATTTTAACGCTTTTGGTTTTCTAATAAATATATCAAAATATAAACACAACGTTGAGGACACAAAAAAACAACGTTAACTTAAAAATACAAATAATTAACAAGTCATACAAGATAAAAATTTGAAATTAGTCACAATTATAAGACAATATATGACCAATTAAATGCAAGATAAGAATTCTTCCTATTTTACTTTCTCGGAAAACTGACTCAAAATAACGTCATGTACAAAACGTGCAAGTAATCAAAACTTGTTATCATAAAATTTTCTCTAGTCCCAATATTCATTTAACTACAAACTAGGTTAAAAGATAAAAAAATCTGTTGAAATTCCCTAATAAATACCTCAATACCTGTGCCCTATAAAACTATATTCGTCGATTTTTTACATTATCTCTATATAAACAAAGTTATCTAAAAATATTTTACCTAGTGTGGAGCCACACGTTTTCTGCTATTGTGTATGAGTTATACATTATAGTGTAGATATAGTGATAATACATTTTTGATAGATGGGATAAAGATCAAGTTTATAACACATTTAATTGTATAGATAAGATTTCATGTCAATCACTATATGTCAGATAACACAACCAAAATCATTTAAACCATTGGCATTATGCAGCAAAAATCTAAACAAAAAATAAAACAAACCAAAGCAGGTACAAAATTTAAAATATTTCCGAAGTCAACCCAATATATTGGTCAATAATTTCTCAAAAAATTAAAAATGTAATACTTCTATTTTTCCCGTAAACAAGCTCAAAACAAAATTGCACACAAAAAAATTAGTTCATGCTTTCAAACACCCTTAAAACCACCACTACACTACAAACTAAATAACACCAAAGAAAAAGCTCGTTAGTAACCAAAAAGAAACCAATTTATTGATACTAAAAAAATAAATATGTATATATAGCATGCATAAGAGATATGTAGTACATGTCAAATGGTTATATCACGCAAATAGTTGTAGGACCAACCTGATTCGGGGGTGTGCTTCGTAGGGATGAACGATGCTACGAATAGGGCACATATGACTAGGAACGCACCAAATACGAAAGGAGGTCCAGGCACCAACTGCACAAAAAAAATTAGTCATAAAAAATTCTAACACATCTTTTTTTTTGTCGTTTTACCTGCGAATATGATTCAAACTTTTGCACGTCTGTCGGACTTGTCGACTTCACATCATTTTCTTCATTTAGATCCACATGGAATATATAGAAGATAAGACCAAACATCGCTGGCCCAAGACCGTTACATAAGCCCCTCATACCAGTTACCATTCCTAGAAATTAAATAAAAAGTTTTAAACAATTCTGTTGACTGAATTACAGCAGGTACAAAATTGAAATTAAACAGGAAGAAGACCTGTCATATTAAGTCTAAAACTCAGCATATAAGAAAACTCTCGTAAAAACAAAAAACAAACAAACTTGAAATAAAGAGTATCAAACGGGAGGATGTCAAAAATATCTAACGTAACTCCAAGCAGTTCTACTGAGGTAACTCGAGGAGAGAAAAAATTGAAGATCATAAGGAATTTACACCAATTTCTTAGATTTTAGATGCTGTTTACGGAATATTTCTAATACTTCTAGATTTTCGGTAAACAAAAAAGACGTACAAGCCTGTTGACAGAGCGCCTAAAATACAATGTTGAATTAAACAGTTTCTTCTGGACACTTTAATCTAGATAAAAAATTGAATTGCGTAAAAAACACAACGAAATACGTCAGCAATTAACTACCAATACGAGAAATCATCGTAACATTCTTACTTTTCCTGAAATCTACTTACGATCAAAGTCAAGTCAAACTGAACACACTCAAAATTCAATGTCAGTTTTAAACATTTCTACTGACTAAATCAAACCAGTTAAAACAATTGAAATTTACCACAAAGATAACACGGTATATTAGCTATCACAACCAGGCTATATAATAATTCTAACCTAAAATCCAAGCTGTCAAAAAAATAAAACATTCCGGTACGTACCTTGAACGACGCCCTGCCTATCTGGCGTACTGTGGATTGAGACGAACGCAGATATCGCGGGGTACGTTATGGAGCTCATCGAGGCAAGCACCCCCGCGGCCCACATCATCCACGTTGTCGTCCCGAACCCATACCACAGGAGCTGCAACATCTCGAACAGCAATCCGAGCATAATCGTGTGTTTGCAGCCCAAGTTTTTCATTAATGCTCCTGAAATTTGTAAAAATTAGCCAATATAGTCAGTCCTAAATGTAAAAAAAACTCATTCCAAGTTAGAATCTACTGTGTTAAACCAAAACAGAAACAAATTTGAAGGTTAAGTTTGAAGTTTCATTACATATAACCTAGCTTATTAACGGCTGACTTACCTAGACAAACTTGGGCTAAAACGGCCAGCAGCCCGACCAGACCGACAAATACGGCGACCGTAGCTGAATGCCAACCCATTACGAGTTTAAGGTAAACGAAGATGCAGCTATATTGGCCTGCCTCGGGCAGGTACGATAGGAATACTGTTATGCAGAGTAGGAGGATTGTTGGATCCTGTCCGACATTACGGAGTGCGGCAAAAGGATCAGCCTGTTCCCAGCTTATAGGCGAGACACGGACCTAGAATATGACAAAATTTACTTTCTGATAGTTTAGAAATGGTATAAATATAGAGATAAGTGCATAAAAATAAGTCAATATAACCTTAAAGGTTATCTGTCATATTGACAGTTATTTGATATAACCTGCAAGATTGTTTGTGACTTTGACAGCTGTTTGACAGTGGAGTAAGTAATGATTGTTTGATTTACCTTTTCGGGTAAGCTTTCAGGTACAGCTACTAAAATAAAAAATACGTCTAAAATTGCGATTGCTGTAGCCAGCGCTACAACTACACTCATCGACCACCTGCAACAAAAATAAAATATTAGAGATATTTTCAAGTGGATAAAAATTTGGCACTACAAATTTAAAGTGGAAAAAGTATAGTAAAAATTTAAATAAGTGTTGTAGTTTTTTCTTTTGTTTCTTTTTTTTAAAATACCTTAGTTTTGTTTATTTATCATACAAAACATTGCAAAAATATAGTGAAAAGACAATAGAAAGTTTTACTGATAAAACTGAATAAAAACTAACAAACAAAATATAACATAAAATGAATTTTAATTAAATATTGCCTATCAAAGTGTGAATTAGTCTTTTCACGATGTGTATTTTTTAATAATATAGGAGGAGTCATTTCGCATGTGCTAAATAAAAATAGGTTATAGACACAATTACGTGAACACAAAAGTTCACAGAAAAAATCTTGCACTATCATTTCACACTGGGCTTCCCTATACCTATCTTCAATAGTTTTTGAGATATTGATAACTTTTTGTTAAATCATTAAAGTGCACCTGATATTGTATTAGTATTGACATTTTTATAGTTATTGTCTTATTGTAATTTATTATCTATGACGTCTTACAATGACGATGTGCTCAAGATTATTTTGTTTGACCATATTTAAGGTATGTTCTTAACAAATATGAAACTCTTAGCTTTCTACAATAACCAAGATTTGCAACAATACTTATTGAACAACACTAGTGTCATTATAGTCATTTACGTGTATCATGACAGGGATTATATATTATAGTCATAGATACGTATGCAATGAACTCATTATTTATTATGTCAGTCGTAGATAAAGATAATTATTATTGAAATATAATGATGCAACTTTATTGTAGTTTAAAAACAATCAATGCTTTGTTTTTGTTTTTTTTTAATTCAAGTTTAATTCATTTTTCTTAACTTTGACAGCAGTTAGCGGCCCCTAAATAATTAATTAAAATTTCAATTTCATAGATTTGAACGTTTTTCTACAGTAACGATTTTTCCACTTTTTGTTAGTTATATAATACTGATGGTTGGATTGATCGATAGTGATGAACATAGGTCTCTAAACTCGTAACATGAAATGACCAATATATGAATTTGAGTTTAAGAAATATTGATTTTTCTACTGATGTATCTTTGTCCAGTTGTGCCCCAACAAGGGGGTTGCATTTGGACAGGGGTGTGTTATATTTTGAATGTTGAAAAATAACGTCATTAAACTTATTTTTGCAGAAATTTATTATAACAGATAGTACCTATCTACGGATGATACTTATTCATAATAGTAAACAAATATCAGTATCAATATAGTCTTAAATGAAGCGGTAACGTAGTCTGTCTGTTCAGGTTCCCTAGCAAAGAGCTTTTAAATAGAATTAATTGTTAAAACCCTATCAAAACGTTACCATGATAGAAACATGTGTTCAAATATCTTTATTTTTGCCTAATTTTTACTAGAATTTCTCAACCATAGGTAATTCCATGTCAAATCAACAGTTTTATTCCTCACCACCTTAGATTTTGATGAAATATTGTACAATGATGATGTTTTGGCCAGGAAAAATTATAGAAGTTTTTTTTTGCTTTCATTCTATGTTTTGTGGGGTGCTGAATCCGAATTTTAACTTTGCTATTTCCCACGAATATGGCTTCACAACGAAAATCGCAAAAAACCTCAAAATTATCGACTTTTCTTCAGTTTTTTTGCCAAAAGTAATAAAACTATGAACTTTTCGACGTAGACCACTATATACAAAAATAAAGTACACTAACAAATTTCCTATAAAAAGCACCGTCAAGTATATTTTTTGGTTGAATGATTTGGCCGCTAGAGCGCGTAGGAAAACTAATGTAGTTTTATCAGAATCTAGGCTTTTTTGTAATTACAAGCACATTACATAAAGTAGGAAAATTTTGCCTTCTTTCAGCGCGCTCTAACAGCCAAACCATTCAAACAAAAAATACTGTTGAGGGTGCTTTTTATAGGAAATTTAGTGTACTTTATTTTTGTATAGAGTGGTCTACGTCGAAAAGTGCATAGTTTTATGACTTTTTGGCAAAAAAATGAAGAAAAGTCGAATGTTTTTTTGCGATTTTCGTTGTAAAGCCATATCTGTGGGAAGGAGTAAAGTTGAAATTCTGATTCAGCAACCCAAAATACATAAAGAATGAAAGAAAACAAAACTTTTATATTCTTTTCCTGGAACAGGCACCTGCGGAACGATTTGATTGGACTATTATGGGAATTATTAATTAATTATTATTTAATCTAGAGAGATGGTATAGGTGTTATTTTATAGCTTTTGATGAGCTTTCTCCTGATATGTGATATATAATAGGGCTTGTGGTTTTTTGGCTTTTTTGGCTTGTTTTCTTAATTAAAAGGTAACAGTTTAATTTGATTATTTCAAAATGCTCTTTAAAAATATAAAAAAGAACCAGATAATAGCTTATACTGTTTTTAGTTAATTCCCAAAGTTTGATAGTGGGACGGAAATGGGTTCATGTCTTAAAAACAATAAATCTACAAAGATAATATTTAGAAGGAGAGATCAACTATAACATCAAATTGTATTGATTAAAAGTACGTACAACATTATTCTTTTTACCAGGGCTGTGGAGTCGGAGTCGAAAAAAATGTACCGACTCCGACTCCAAGTCCAGGTTTAATTACTGTAGAAAAAAAAGCCATGCGAGATGGAAGTTGCCTCAGTAAACAAATAAAATCAAATACTCTATTAGGTCTTTTACAAAGTACATACCTACCTACATAAATATGTAAATAATCAAATTACAAAATATACTTTCCGAATGAAAGTGAAGACGATTAACAAATGTAATCTGACAGAAATTTGAAAAAGGAAACTTGAACAAGACTGTAAAAATGATATTGATAAGTAGGGCTGTAGTTCAATGTAATATCATTTATTCAGAAGTTATACCTGTAGCCATAATTAGGATTATTTGCAGCTTTGAAAATAACTAATAATGATTTAGGGTTATTTTTGTAGGAGGATTAGTTGGCAATTCTGTCCCTCACAGCAATTTTATAAACGTATATTGCACCTAATTTTATTTTTATTAGAATGAATTTTATGTCGTATTATATACTGTGTCTTATGGGTGCTTTTGTTATTATTAGAGATAGAAGGTCGGGTAAATGGACAAGATTTGTACGTTCTCTAATGAGAAAACATTTAATACTTTAATACTTTTATATTTTATAGGCCGTTTTTATTTACATTTAGATTGTGAGTCCGACCATGCACCACGCGGATTGTTAGGTACTTCCCAGGCAAACGCAAACAACAGTGCACTTGTCGACTGCTTAGGAGGGGTGGGGCGCATTCATGCGTCTACTCATGGAAGGTCTTTGAAATTAATTTATAAATTCCGGTAAATTACCAACGGTAATTTAAATTGCCGGTAAATTACCACGGTAATTTACGCTGTAAATTACGGTAATTAAAAATCGGTAAATTACCATTAATTACGGTAATTAATTCGGTAATTTACGCGGTAAATTACGCTTTTACATCTCTGCCCTTGACACAATTTTCTAACAAACCCAAGAACCAAACCACCAAAACAAATTTACATCCATACCTCTCCATCAGGTACGCGCCCAGCGCGGGCGAGATCACCATGCTAGCTGCGAACGTCGCGCTGACCAGTCCGTACGCCAGCGACCTCTCCTTTTCGTCGGTGACGTCCGCCACGTACGCGAACACCACACTGAACGTCACAGCGAACACGCCCGAGATGCTGATCATCGCGAAGAACCAGAAACTGTTGATCGTCATCAGCGGTATCGGCAGGCACGTGAAGAACACCGTGATCAGAAGGAACAGTTTCCTCCCGCAGACGTCTGAGAGCGCGCCGACGAGCGGCGCCGACAGGAAGGACAGTATCCCTTTGATGCCCATGACCAGCCCGTTCATGAGGAACGTGTGGTCCGGGAAGGTCGTGTTGAGGACGGATATGACCGGCATCGTGAGTAGGCCCCATGCGAAGAACTCGAGGAAGATGACGACCAGGGCGTGGTAGAGGCTGGGCAGTCCGAAGCCGGACGTCTGGAAAGAAAGAAGAGAAGAAATGTTATTATTGTCATGATGGAAGAATGGTTAAAATTTGTACTAAAACTACAGTTAAAAGCTGGCCATTAACACCTTTCAAAGACAATGTTTTAAAATGACTCATCTATGATACCTAACACGACTACTTCCCCCCATGCTGTTTCTAAAGTTGTGCCATCCAGTGGCGTAGCGTGGGTGTCTGCCGCCCGGGGCGGAGGAAAATTTCGCCGCCCCCTTATATAGGTATTCCGATTTAAAAGACTAAAAATATATAGTAATTCTAAAGAACTATTATATTTTATTATATTGTGAATTTTTCGGTTTACAAATGATGATCTTACATAATTTTTGATTAATTTCAATTTGGAAAATCTCCTCTCGCAGCTGGCATTGCTTATGGCAATTGTAAGAAATATTCGGAGCATAAATTATAAAATTTGAACATTTCTGTCGTTCTTCATAAAATATAGTAATACATAAGCAAGTAAAATAAGGAATGAAAAGACGCCGTTTAAAATGGCTACAAATAAAATAATTGCGTGATTTAGAACATGTTTAAAACAAGTTATATACTCTGTTTAAAACATGTTTTTGTGTGATTTAAAACATGTTTCATTTCATGTTTAAAACATGTTTTTTTGAAATGTTTAAAAACATTGTTACGTTCATTTTCTAAAAAAAATGTTTGTTTTGTTTAAAATAAAAGAAAACGTTTTTATGACAACCCTGATCTTCCAGCTTCGATTTCACAATAAATTTTAATAATTCAAGTGGACAATACAATTTGTCAATAAAGTTCAAAAATTTAACAATCACTACACGTAGGTATGTATTCATACCTACTTTTTTGTGGTGACAAAAACTGAATTGTTACATTTGTTAACCATTTTAGAAATATGAAATTTCACCACTGAAGGTGATTTAAAATTTAAATAACTAATAAGGATAGAATTAAAACTTCGTAAATTTGGAAAAATGTTATTACATTTTGATCGTTTTGTTTAGTTTGTGAGGCAAAAGTTGTTTAATCCAAAAAATTTTAATTTTTACGAAATTTTATTAGGTATAAATTCATTAATTCTAATTTTCTAATTTTTTATGAAAAGAAAATCACATCTTATCGCACACTGAGCGGCCTTTTATTGTCCCTTAACTGACTTTTGTAGACTTGCAGTAGTTTAGGCAAAAATGAAAACGGTACAAATATTCAGTTACTCGTATTTCCAATAAGATTTAGTCAATTCAATTATTTCTCTCAACTTCGGGTCTTAAGTTGAGAGAAATAATTGAAAAGCTTATATTGTGAAGATTACAAAGACACCATATTCACAATAATATGACATTTCAATCCAATGTTATGTTACTTTAGGCATAAATGTGCACCATTTCAGGCACTACATATCCATTTGCGTAGGTACTTGAGTTATCTTTAAAGAAGATGGAGAAACAATGGCCAACTTTTCCCTTTTTATGGAAGCCATGCATGATTTTAACATTTAATTTTTTAATGAAGACTCTTGCTTTTGATTCACCTATTGTACCACAAACAATATGCCATTTTTAAAATTAAATACATGAACGCAAAGAATGGAAGGGGTTACTTTAAACTTATGTGTCAAATCAATCTTTGCAAAAGCAAACATAAAAGGCTAACATTTATCTAAAATTTCCAGCTAAACAACAAGTGTGACACATCACAATTGAAACTGAAGAAAAGACCACATAAAATGTTAAAACCAAACATGGCGCTCATACGAAAACCAAAAGTTAGCAATAGTTTCTCCAGATTGAATTATAATATATATAATTACCGTGCATTGCCAGTGCAGTTCTAGGGTGCACCAGGTTTACCAAAAGAAAACGCTATTAGTAATGAAAAATTCCGTGCTCATTTCAATCGCCCCGAATCGTAAGTGCGACAAAAATATGAAATGAAATGGTTCAAATTTTTTTTAGATGAAATTTTGCCGCCCGCTAAACGTGCCGCCCGGAGCGCCCCCCCCCCGCCCCTACTACGCTACGCCACTGGTGCCATCTTCCAACTCCATCGACGTCTTTCAACGGTAGCATGCAAATGGTCAGTTTCCGGACATGAGTTCATTATAAAAACTTGGTCTACTATGACTAAGATGATTTGATTGACGCAAAGCCGGACATACGTGGAAGGGGGTAGTAATTAAAGCCAAATCCCTGCGTTATGATAAAAGTCTAAATCGATGCAGTCTAAATTTTTAAAATAGTAGTTTATGTTACAAGTGTCGAAAGTACGGAATAGCGCGACGAGCGGTAATGTGGCGCGAGTCGCATGTGAGCGAGTCGCGCTATGTAGTTTTCGGCAGGAGTAAAAAAATGGTTATATTTCTGTATAAGAAATGTTAGATTGGTACCACCTCGACGAAACGTCAAGAATAAAAAACTAATTCATATTATGACAGGTTCATTACTCTGTAGATGTCACATGCGTACCAACATACTAAAATAAAACTACACTCGTCGCTATACTTTTTTTTACAATTTTCTCAATTTATCGCTTTTAGAATTAGATAGAACAACGGGTTGATATTCCTTATCAACAAACAATCAAATTGGTGATCTTAGTTTATTTGAAATTTGTACTTTGCCGCACCAGAGCGGCAAAGTTCCATTGCGGTTCTCCAATCTCTGACGAAAACAGCTGTTTTCGAGTGTGAGAGCACAAAAAATATCATTATTTTAGATCGAAAATAGTCGACATTCTTTGTTCTACCATATTTATTTCAATTAGATAAATGTTAGAGTGTCTTTTTTTAAGACATTTGGAAACTTTAGGCTTCCTGCGGTAGACCTAAATTTCTTTTCAATTGTGTAAGCCATTTTGTAATTAGGTATTAGGTCTATAAAGACAACTTTACAACTTTTTGATAATTCATTTAATTTGAAAAAAAAAACTCAATTAAATAACTCATCAAAAACTCTTTTAATTTATATTTTGTTTATTAGATCTTTTCCTTATTAATCGAATTATACAAAATCTCGCCCAAGTATAAGTTTTAAGGGAACACCTAAATGCTAAATTTGTGGTGGAGAACACGGGGTAAACAAATGTTCTATCTAATTCACTGGCCTTGAATAATACAACAAAATATGCCAAGTTGATAGGCACGGTCTAAAAAAAACAAAGCAAATTCATTTGTCAGATTCCATTACAGAGTAAAAGATAAAAAAATGGAAAACAAAAATTCTACAAAAAAAAAGTTAAAAAATTCTACATATTATCGCTATAATTTTAAGTTTTGAAAGATGAGAATAGATAGTATACTTATTAGAAATTTTATTACAAGCCGGTGTAAAAAATATTGTTTGTATGATTTTGTTGTTATTATATATATTAATTATAAATAAACAGTATTTTTTAAGAAAGTTATAAGATTTATTTATTTCCTTCATCAACATTTGTACTATAATAAGATTTTTTTTTTTTTATTCAAAATTACGGAAAAATGAGAGCTTCAAAGTAAAAGGGTATAAGTGCACTTTAGAAAAAATGGGTTTTAACTACAGTATACTACACTTATTTTGGGGGGAAAATAATTCATGTAAATTTCACCTCCCTTAGTACCATTGTTATGTGGTGTTTAAAATTCTATACACATATTTGCTAATAGTGTTAGTGGTAAAAAGGATTCAAGTGTACTTAAACCCTAGTTCCAACAGTATACGAGAGTTAAGTCACATGATAGCATCCGCGCTAGTGTCATAATGCGTTAATGTTGTTGCTACTTCCTAGCATGTTTACTAGTGGTATAGTGTCACATAAAGTAACATGAGTTCTGATATTACTAAAAGCAAAAACTCTAAAAATATTGTTACTTGTTTTGATTTGCAATACGCACTGCCGTCACCCTTACTTCTAAATATATACTTCTAAAGTATATATTTGACTAAAGATTGTTGCATATAGCAACTCCTGCTGACGTCAAAATAAAAATAAAAACTTTTGAAAATTATTCAGTTTGAGTATTCAAGTCACCAATATAATAGAGATTAAGTTATATCGGTTAAGTTCCTTGAATCTAGACATACATACATGGAGTGTGACCGTAGTTTTGGTTTATTTGAGAAAGAAAATGATGCCAGATTGTACAGATTGGGAGATCGTTGTTTATAGAATTTTCAATTTTGTCCATTTTATGTCTGTATTTACGGTTGTTAACATTATCTCTCGATAGTTTGGTGAATTTATAATCTTGTCGCCTTTCTGTTGATAATTAATTTGCTATTAATATTTTTATCGGTGGATAGTTTTACAGATTCTCTCTGAGAGAACTGAGTGACTTCCAACTATTATTGTTGTATTTATAATGTTTATTGATTTGCTATAAGAATTTTTGACTCGTGTTCATCGAGAACGGTAGAAAAGCGACAATATTAGTTCGAATTTACACTAGTTATGTGATATTTAGAGAGATATTTAAAACTGAAAATAATCCGATTGTTGACAAAATGGATAACATTAAGTTCTATAATCGTGATCATTAGACAAGCGATACAATTTTTTTTTACATTATTATTAACTTAATTAACAAGAATTGTTCCTGGCATATTAATAAACAATAAAAAGCAAACAATATTGGTTGAAATTCAGAAAAAATGTTAAAATCTAGAAATATAGTTCAATGATTATGAAATAAATTATAATTATCAATAGTAATTATTATAGCACTCATAGAAAGGCGACAAAATTTGTTGGAATTCTTTTCAGAAGAATTCATTTGAAAATAAGAAATTTCAAAACCCCAGTTTCCGAATTACCAATTAGCAAAAAACCGTTTTTCGATTTTCTTTGCAGGCGAAATCAATAAAATGTATCTATGTACATAATCAAGGGCGTAGCCAGAAGTTTTTACAGGGGGGGGGGGCAAGGAGTCAGAAAAATACCAAAATTTAAGTAAATAAATATTTCTTGTCGCATATCTTTTTGTTTATAAAAATATATGTATGAGGTATGTACATAATATGAAATATGCTAATAAAACATTACGTAATGTTAAGTTTCCGCTTGTTTTCGGAAAACTTCTGCAGGACAGATTCTTTGAATTGCTCTTGGTCTTCATTTGCAATGTTGCGATGAACGCTGAGAATGCTACCGAAACAAATATTCTTGGAGGACATGTATCAAATGTACATATAAGTGTACAAGAACAGTAATACTAATATATCATAATTTCCAAGATATTTGCGAACAGCGAATTAATGCAAGAACCGCCATAGCGCCATCTATTGCTTAAAAGACAAACTATAGGTAAACGGGTTGACATTTGCCAAACGAGACCAAACTCGAAACTCAACAAAATTAGACTAATCTAAAGTAATATTTAGCTATATGCACTTAAACTGCAATAATTACGTGATTATAGTGTTACGGCTACAGTGATAACACTGTGATCACGTAGGTAATCCTATAACTGAAATACTCTTTAGGACCAGTAATCCTAATCACCCAATCATACAACGATATAACACTGGCTTCCAAATAATAATTAATACTTAGTAAAATAGTTTCTTATATCCATTGCAAAAAAAAACACTGCTTTATTATCGCGTTCAATAACTACACATCACACAGACTCCAGTAATATACAAAGTAGATATGTGGTTTTGGTTGCCAACCGACAAGTAAATTGAAGATATAATTTTAGATTGCTTTATTACAAATAACATTATATTATTATATAAGGTTATTTGTAATAAAGCAATCTAAAATTTTTACTTCAACTTACTTGTCGGTTGCGTTAACAATTCCTCTATTAATTCCCAATAAATCAACTTAACAACAAATACCTCACCCTGTATTGAGATTTGGAGGTAGGTACTGGTATTTGAGTTGCATACTCGACGGTAATTTATTAAATTACATTTTCTCATAAAATAAGCACAACTGGCTTTTACAGTACGTATGTGTTATTATGTTATGTGTCTTTGTAAATTTATTATGTACCTAATACAATTTTGTGCATTTTTATTTTGAGCGCCAGGGGGGGGGGCAGGTGCCCCCACCCCCCCCTGGCTACGCCCTTGTACATAATACACACAAAAACTACGTGTTTTAAAAAACTAAAATTCGGAAATATAATTAAAAAGAAAACATAAATTGTCCTGTGAATGATTACTTGATATTTTTCATATACTAAATTAAACATATAATATAATAAAAAGAAAATAAATCTCCATCTGGCTACTTGGTTAAATTGTTCTCAGAGCATTCTATCTATATTTTGCCTCTTGGTGTCTACTAACTATTATTTCCCCAGGTTTTTGAAATAACCTTTGAATTAATTGTTTCAATTTTGGTTTTTCTACGAGCATTATTCTTATAATTTATATACCTACATATCTGCAGAGGAGAAAGATATTTTAAAATACGTCGAAAGCGGCAAAAAGGTGTCAAAATGACATTGGCCATTACTCATTGAATAGAGTACTCTACCAGAAGATCATATGACGTATATTAATATAAAGCTGTGCCCTATCTTTATCTAATTATTGCTTCTTTTGCGTTTTAGATTTAGGCCGATGATGATCACTTAGCTGATCGAAACCGGTTCCTATTAAAATAAATGGCAATCAAAGGATCAAAGAGGTTTTATTTCCAACACATATTTTACGAATTATGGACTCATTCAACAATAAAGCGATGTAAATCTTTTTACTTAAGTTTACGTTCTTCATGTGTTTCGTTTTATTTTTATGATTTTTAGTTATGTATTTGACAAAACTAGTAAACTAGTTTTATTTTACTACTTTACATTTATTTATTTTTTATTAGAATGGTACACGTTTTTCCCATTGTTTTATTTACATGAATTTAATTTTCGTTTGTTATGTTTATATTTCAGGTCACGAATAGGTTCTTATGAAAAGTGTTTCCATACAAGAAACGAATAGGTATTCTAGAATTTTCTACTTATACAAAGACAAAATGGCAATACGAAAATGTTAGAAAACAGTTGAATAGGGTATTTGACTATTTTTGGAAAACCATCTTAATGTGTTTATTCCTTCACTCTACATTGTAAATCCATTATTTTTTGTAATTATTTCCTCAATATTTCATAAAAATCAGCGTGAAAAATTGAATCACAAAAAGTCCCGCCAAAACGATACTTTCTGTTGTGTGACGTCACCGGTTAGTGATGTCAAGATGATGTATGTCAAGATGTCAAATCGGCCCATATGGTCTGTCAGCATCGGCATCGTCGCCGTTTGGTAATTGTGTTGTATGATGTGTTGTTTTCACAATTTCTACATAAAAATGGGTTATAAATGGTGTATAAATCTACAATGCAGAGATACGTCAAGAAAAACTCCGGATAAACTATTTGTAGCTGTTCCGCAAGATTTGAAACTGCGAAGAAAGTGGTTGGCTCGTAGAAATCCAAATGAAATAAATAGCCGCCAATACAAGTGTTTTCTGTTGTGAAGATTACTTCGACATAAGTAAAACTGACTAGAATAAGTTATCTATCGTATTTTCGAAAGATATTATCTGATCTGACAGCTGAAGGTTAGGGCTATCCTAACCTACAAAGTTATGCTTACATGACGCTTTCGTGCTATTAAATTCAAACGGGAGAAGCATAAAAGCGCGTTCGGATAACCCGGTATTTTACGGTGAGAGTGACGCGCTGCATAATAGGCGGACTAACGTCATACGGCGTTTATCTGCATATAAGAGAGAGACAGCCGACCCAAGTTATCTGAGCATTGCTCTCCCCATACCATACCCTGACAAACCGAACGCGCTCTAAGGCGGACTAACGAATGACATCACTGGAGACTGACCCAATTACAGAGCGTTTTCAATCACGTGATAGGACGTGAATAAAATTAAATTTTAATTTTGGTTTTTCATAGAAATAAAGCATTTTTTTTTGAAAAGTAATGACAAATAGTTTTCTTAAACTGTAATCTATTAGGATGACTATAATACATGCCATATTTTTAATACAGTCATATACCCTATTGGAGTGATAAGAAACAATTTATTAGAATTTAAATTTGTATGAATGATTGGTTAAATTACATGTTTGTATGATACAGACGAAACATAAACCAGTTTGTATAAAAAAAGATTTGAGATCAAATAACGTCATTTTAGTCATTCTCTATCGAATATATCCAATTCAATTTCTATTCCCCAAAATTTTGCAATATTGTACGTTTTTGAATTGTTTTTTAATCATTGAATTCCGATACAAATTGTTGTTTTTAATGTTCCTTTGTTAACATTTTATCCATGCTTCCCAGAGTAATCAACATTTTCCCAATTTTATATTGCCCTTTTCTCGAAATGTTTTTTTGTAGGGCCATGAAATTTGTGTGCTACCATTAAGACAATTAAAGAGAATATTTAAAACAATAACAAAATAAAGAACTGCTATTTTAAAAAAATATGGATTACGTCATTAGTAAACAAACAATTGATGGTCTGAAATTTAAACTGATATGGAATAAACTGATACTTTTACCATTGTATTTGATAATAAAGTTTATGCAGAATTTCTCAAAACTGTGTTGTGACGAAATAGTTTTAGAAACGTTTTATAAACTACTATGGACACATAAATAAGACACGCCTATTAGATAACAGGACATTTCTTTTGTTCTCGCACAATAATTATTCATTAGATGACAAACACAACAAACTAAATTTGCACTTGTGGCAGTTTAAAATTAGTCAGTAATGAATCATTTTTAATCATTAAGAAATAGGCTAATTATGCAATAAACTTACCATGGTTCTTTCCTAGTATAATAATAACAAAAAGAAACAGAAATAAATTTTGTTACCCATACAACGACATGTGAACTAATTTCATGCAAAACAATTATTATTCAAATAATATTATTAACAAAGATAACATATATGGAAACAACAATTAGCAAATATGTAAATTACGTGTTTGGCATTCCATTTTACGTATATTCCGCAAAACGCTATTATCTTGACATTTTGCAATTTTACACGTTTTAGTTTTATTTACTGATAAATCAAACACTGTTCTTTTTTTATATTTGAATATCCGCTTCTATGTCATCAATATCACAAACATTAGATGTTCATAGTTAACAAAAAACACTCATTTTGCCCAAACCAAACAGACGTGTGCAAAAATAGTACAACACAGTGTTGCGTTGTTTTGGTCTTAATTACCAAAACAATTACACGACAGCTAAATCATTACTTGACTGTCAAGGACGGATTATTTAGATAATCTGCAGCGCGTGTTTTTGTATACGCGCTAGTTCTAGTTCATGTTCTAGTTTTCAATTTTAAAATGATAATATTTAGATACATATTCCGTTATTTATGTGGGTAATATTTAAAATACTCGCAGAGTCAAATAATTTCGTGACAGACTGTTGTATACATGGTGATTTATACTTTAAATAACGAGGGATAATACTCGGGATAAGTCATGTTTGCAAATAAAAGCTTTTCTGAATTTTTCATCAGCATCTAGCTATGGGTTTAGTTATTGTGACAAAATTTTTAGGACAAAATCTGCAAAAATGTAGTATTAACGTAGTTTTTAAGAAAGGCTTGCAATTGCCAATTTCTTGACAAACAATTGAATATCCCAGAAACTATTTAGTTTACACAAGTACAACTTACATAGTTGGAAAGACTTTACGTCACGTCTAAATGCAACACCCTGTATAAATGAAAATAATTTTACGTTATAGAAACTAATGAGTCAAACAACTCTTATATATAATATATAAAATATCTCGTATAAAATATTTTTTTTTTCTCAAACGATTTGATGACTATTGCCGGATACTACTAACTCACCCTGTATAATAATAAACAATCCTAAGTTATAAACATATTATTGAAGAATAAAACTTATGTTGAAGTCTTATTTTTCTGGCTACCACTGAACAGTTCGATAATATTTTAATTTTGCTAACAAATAATCAAACAGAATTACATATCTGTTATTGTCAGTTTAATTGAACATTATTGAAGGAATATTTTTCAGGGTATGCACCGTTTCAGATAATATAGATATTAATATTTTAAAATAAATTCTACACTGTTATCAGCAAATACCAAGTCAAACAGGAAAATTTGGTGCAATAAACACATTCGTAAATCAAAAACTAATATACAAACGAACTAATTATAACAAGAAATTATAAAAAATATAATAATAACCTTTCGTATACATTAGTAAAAAAAATACCTGACCTACAGGCAACAAACTATCAAAAATTAGTCGTCAAGGCCCAATAATATTCATAAGCCAACCAAACTAAAACCAAACTTCTCCGATATAAACTAATGATTGTTTCACACTTAAAACGTTCCAAAAAAAAAACCCCTAGCTACAGAAACCGGGTAACTACTAATCGTCACAACACAAAACGCAGTAAACCAGTTTTGGGATAATCAAGTTATAAACAAAATTTTGATTAGTCACGAAACAAAAACTCTATAATTAAGTTATAAATAAATGGCAGATAAGGGGGGACACAACAAACGTATTGTCTTATTATATGACTTACGATTACGCATTTTCTATACAATCGCCTGTACGTTGTCGGGTACCAGAAGTACTTTTTGCACAAATAGTACGCTATACACATGCACATCGCAGAAGGATTTACGTTTGCTCATCCTGATAACAAACAATGCTTGATAAACGTACGAGACCAACTATATTTTTCTACAGCACCTGACACGATACGGAAGATAAGCTGTCGAATTGCCCTATTGGCTTCACTCGTCATCTATTTAACCGAGTTATCTATGATAGCTCTTCAGATAAAAAATTATCTATACGGTGATCTAACGTTAGTTTTTAGTCATTAATCTTGGTGCGTGTTTCCCAATACTCCAAAATTCCGAGCCTGGATTACCTACTAGCGAGCAGTCCTTGGAATTTTGCGGATTTACGTAAAAATTGAAACGTCAAACCAATATTACATACATATAGGCATCTGTCAACTTACTGTAACAACAGAGTCCTTAACAATGGACTTCCTCGACCGTATTATAATCCCAGCGACACGTTTTGACGATTTGCTCTTCATCCTAAACGAATTATGATTGTTCCGGACACGTAACACTTATTTAAAACGCCGATATAACGCACATTTTTCGTTATTTTCATTGACTGCGAAAATTTCTACCATAACCTGCTGTTATTGCCAATACTGCCAATCGCGATCGATCAGGGGTGGCCAACATAAACTGTACGAGGAAACCAAGTCCCCGACAATTTAAAAAGTGCGTGTTGTACGCGTGTAAATGAATTTTATCTGTATGAATTCATCTTCTCTATTATCCTTATCTAAAATAAACTAAAGCACCACTAATCCAATATACATTAGAGATAAACGCGATATTTACATATAGGTGGGAGATGCATGATTGCAGATAATAGCATGAATTATTCAATAAAGTTCTAGTTAATTTTCAAATCTAACCGCATCTAACCGCTTATTCAATGTTGGCACTTTAAAAATATAACAAAACAAATTAAATAATAAATATTTTGATTTTTAAAAAATCCCTATTTAAGGTTGATTCACATTGTTGCAAGATGCAACAAATTTACATTTTGTTTTATAATAATCATATACATATTAAGGATTTATTTAAATGATAATAATCAATAAAACAACATACATTTGGTATTTAAGAACCGAATTAAACAAAATAGAATTTGAACTAAAATCCTCAGTACAATAATTGTGAACAAGCCTTTTCATAATAATATCCTAAAGATCAAAAGTACCAATTCAATTTCTTATCAATAAAATCAACTCAGCAATTATTTAAAATTATCAGTTTTCGAATCGGAAGCTCCAAATCATCAAATTGTACCTATCAAACAACAGAAAACACCGAAATCTATTTTTACAGCGATATCAAATATGACATAACCTATAAGCGGTAGTCTCATATTTGGCCAATTTTCTGGAGAAAAATGGCTCAAACTAAAAATAAGATGACCCAGAACAGGGCCAGGAATAATTTTAAGATGGGCTCGTTTATAAAGCAGTACGTGAATATGGCTTTTTTCAAAGAATTGCTATTTAACCCCAAATATTTGTACATAACCTGTTGGGGGTTGATATTTTTCGAGGTTATCTTGAACATTTTCATAATACAGAGGATTAAATATACCGAAATTGACTGGATAGCGTACATGCAAGAAGTGGAAGGATTTTTAAATGGAACGTGGGATTATAAAGAGTTAAAAGGTGGGGTTAAGTTACGTTATTTTGGTTTTTACTTACCGTTTCTGTTCGTAGGTGATACGGGGCCTCTTGTTTACCCTGCTGGATTCGTCTATGTATATTCTTTATTATACTACATAACATCGTACGGCGCGAACATCAGATTAGCGCAGTATATATTTCTCGTACTGTACGTCTGCCAAATTTACGTTACATATGAAATCTACTGCAAGACGAGGAAAGTGCCCCCGTACGCTCTAATCTTAACCACATTGACTTCATATCGAATACATTCCATATACGTTTTACGGCTTTTTAATGACCCGTTTGCAGTTTTCTTCTTTTATATAAGTTTGAGTTTATTCATTAAAAACAAATGGATTTTAGGGAGTATTTTTTATTCTGTAGCGGTTTCGATAAAAATGAATATTTTGTTGTACGCTCCATGTTTGTTGATCGCGTATTTGACGAATTTAACATATTTGAATACCGTTATTAATTTGGGTGTTTGTGCTTTAGTGCAGTTAATATTGGGTCTCCCGTTTTTATACGGGAACTTTTGGAGTTACGTCAAAGGTAGTTTTGATTTAGGGCGGGTTTTCGAGCATAAATGGACTGTGAATTATCGTTTTTTACCTCGGGATTATTTCGAAAATAAATATTTCCATATCGGTTTATTAGTTCTGCACATATCGTTATTATTGTTATTTTTACCTGCGATAAGACGGTATTTGTCCTCATACTTCTCATTGAACAAAACCATATCGGATTTAAAAACGCAAACGAAAGGAAAATCGAAAAAGGTTAAGAAAGAGGAAGAGATATCAAAAGGTCAGCAAAAGTTTTTAGACGCTTTTGAAAACCAACTGAGCAGGGGTAAACAAAGGAACGTCAAGAAAGAACAGCAGAAGGTCGAGGAAAATACTAAAGAGACTGTCGAAATTGAATTTTCTACGATCACACGATTATTTGTGTTGCCGTTTTTTGTTACGAATTTTATTGGTATTGCTTGTGCTAGATCGTTGCATTATCAATTTTATAGCTGGTACTTCCATAGTTTATTGTATTTGGTTCATAGTACACCTTACAGGAAACCGATTATATTCTTGTTGATAGCGATAATTGAATTTTGTTGGAATACATATCCAAGTACTGATATTTCTAGTGCTTTGTTACACGTGTGCCATGGTTTGATTTTGTATGGAGTGTTTAAAGTTATGAATGAGAAATAATTGTATTTTTATATGAATAAAGTTTTATATTGTTATAACGCTTTTTATTTAATACAATTCTTTATGAATTAAAAAAACTAAATATTGTTTAAAACAAAACGATATATAAAGTTATAGGAACTAGATAATGTTTTAATCAAATATACAGAAATTACATTCATAGTGAATGAATAAGTTCATAAATTATTCAAAATGGCATCAGTAGCATAATGTCAATATGTCAACACAATAGAAACAAATGTCGCGTTCTCAAGCAATTGTTTCGTCAAACAAAAGCTAAACTTCAATTTTCTATCGATCCTTTTTGATACACAAAACATAAAAATCTTTCAGAACCAACACAATTCGTAAAATATTTCCACGCTACATGCTAAAAACATGTTCGGAATTTTGCGAAATTACTTGTTAAACACTTCTTTCCATGGCTTCAGATTTTTAGCGGAAAGAAATGTACACTGGACCGAAAAGTATGATTAAAATTATATGAAGGTTTGCCTTTTTAATACTAATTTTGAAGGATTTTTTGGTTGATATGTTGCGTCGCGAGTTGGTACGCATCCGGATTATTAATGCAAGCAAGTTGGGATGATTTTCAACATAACGCCATCAGTTTTGTAGTGGAAACGAATTACCTAGACTGGAATACCACATTCCCTTCCATTATTGTTTGCGAGACCGACAATGCACTCAAAATCGCCGAAGTATCAGACAGGTTATAAATTTGTAGTCATTTACTTTGACAGTTTTGACTGTCAAATATTTTATTCAAAATGGCCGCTGAAGTGAAGAAGTACGTTCTTTATTTTGTAGGTTATATGGAGACCCGCACGATTATAATATAGATGAAATAATCAAGGAGTTAGTTTATTATAGGGGATTATCTTTTTATACCTTGCAACTATGCGGTCAGGGGACTCCCGAAAATGCAGATTGTATAACTAAGAACTTCACGGTCTACACAAATTTGGTTAATTCGCGCTAAAATTGCACAATAATACACTAATCGCTTTTTTACATAGGTTAGAAGTTCTTGCCCGGAAATTATGCAAAATTGCAAGTGGAATAATGAGAAATTCGATTGTTGCAAGTACTTTGTTCCCATGGAAACAGAAATCGGTACTTGCTATGCAATAAACTCAAAACAATCAAGGTTTATAATGACGTAATTAATAGCACAATAGCGTCTTTTATTATTAAAATTTTCTAGGGATAAAAACGCGCCAAAATTCCCTATGACGTCGAATACAAAAACCGGACCTGGCGCCATCTATCTTGAAATCTTTGGAAACGCGAATGTATGACCCAAATTTCGGTTTTATAGATATTTTTTTGCATTATCTTCCAGGTTTATATTGTCGGTGAGCAAGAAGTTCCATCATTGACTACTTTGCAAACGGATATAATACAAGTTACACCGCATATCCGATTTTTTAGATCAATAGCCATCAACGAAATTGACAACCAACCTGAAGTTAGTCTCCAACTTATTTTTTTGTAGTAAAAAAAATATAATTCCGATTTTAGGTCAAAGATGTCAGCATTGTTCAACGGAAATGCAGATTCTTTAACGAAGTTGATGATTTTGATGTATACGATCACTACAGTTACAGCACATGCTGTGTTCAATGCAGAAAAGATGCGCAACTCGAAAAATGTCAATGCGCACATCATTTAATTCCAAACACACGTAAGTAGGGTAGGGAGGTTGTTTGACAGTTGTGCGCTGTCGGTAAGGAAGATCTTTTTAATTTAATAGTTTTTTCCCCATTTTGATTCATTATTTTAAAAAATAATGTTTTAGCTTACAACACACAATGCCAGGTTGATGGTTTGGAATGCTTGAATAATAATTATAATGATTTGTCTGTATTGAAGGCTGCTTGGTCTAACAGAAGTGGTTTAGTTTGCGATTGTTTGCCGAGTTGTACAGAGCTGGAAATGACAATAGTACAAGATATAAAAACTGGGTAAATTTTATTTCTATGCAGTTTATTGATAACAAATATTAGAGTAGATTGATTTTTAGTATACCAGATGAATTTGCCATTGTTGAAGTAAGTTTAGAGCGGCTTCCTAGTGAACGATATAAGAGAAATGTTATCAAAGGAAAGTTGGATTTAGTTGGTACCGATTTAATTTGCCATTAAACTTGTTTTCTTACAATGAAATTTTTCTAGTGTCCATGGGAGGTACCACAGGGTTGTTTATTGGAGCCAGCGTTCTTAGTTTTGTGGAGATTTTTTATTATTTTATTTTACGCCCAATAGACGATTATCTGTTTCGATAAACTAGATCGAAGAAATAGAACACCTAATGCTTTCTTTTTAATTTATTTAATGGGATTTCTGTAATATTTAAGAGAAAGATGATCCTTATAAGATCAAGCACATTGTTATAGTGACTTAATGACACGTATTAATAGTTAATAAATTAATGATATGTACTTTATCAATTGGGCAAGCTTTTAGAATATAATTCTGTAAAAAATAACAAAAATAAAGCACTGGTATCTAAATAATCTTTATTCAGTACAAAAATACTAACTAAAGAAAATAACCACACACTAAACTAAATATATAATAATATTTAAGACATATTTAAGGCATAACAAACCTTTGCGAAAACAATATAAAAAACGATCAACTAAATACGACGGAAACCGGGAAAACAATAGAAAAGGTGAGCTCTAAATACTGTTAAATGGAATAATTTATATATGTCCACATATATATATATATATATAAACTTTTATACATAGAAAATAAAATCAACACAAAATAAACCGCCAACATTCTAGATGTACAAATATATCGATATAACAAATATAAACTTTGCAAGCGCGCCCTCGAGTGTGCGGACCCCCAAATATGCAGCAAATCCACGGGATTCGATAAATACACAAAAAAAAACCCTGCCGCGTTTGTTTTTTATATTCAGTCTTCGTCGGAGTCGGCAACTTGGGCGCGTAACCTCTCGAAAACAAAACTTTAAATATTGCTATATTAATATTAATCGGGAGGCCCCATCGTGGGGCCCTCCGGGTTAGGCCCCGCAGCGGGGCCCGTATCGTCAGGGAGGGGTTGTCTGTTGTCGTTCTTTGGTCAGTCGGTAAAAATTCGTTTACTGCTCGTTCGGCTGGGGCACACGCTTGGCGATGCCCTTTCGAACCAGAACGTCGTCGATGTTCACGTCAATGTCGGTGGATGTGTCGATGAGCTTCAGGTTCAGGATGCTGTCGCCTCTGTACAATTCGTCCTTGTCCACGCTGACAAGGATCGAGACGAGGGACTTACGACAAACCAGCTTCTGGAAGTACTTGCAATCTTCCATTGTCCATTTCGATTGTTTCGGTGCGATACCTGCAGCAGAATACGATGCTCAATTTTTATATATGGGGCCCCACCATGCAAATACTTCTGCAAATTGCAACGTTCTACCTGCTCTACTTTATTGAGGAGAATGTTTTTATATTTGAGGTTAAAATTGACGAGTTTGGAAAAACAAAATATTTGTGCTTACCGTGCAACTTTGCTTTGATGGCTTGATATTCCAATGAAAGAAACTTGTGATCTAGCGGGATCAACTGCTGCAACGTGAGATTCGCATAGTACCCAAAATCGCAGTAAAATACGGAAATGGAACCAGAATGGATCACCTTCATAACGCTGGTTCTGCAAAAAAAACAATAAACACGTTTACATTAAAAAAAAGGAAAAAAGTCTTATGAACATAACCTATAACTGTCAAAGTAACTGATATTTGAGGTTATGTGTGTTTGACAGATGTCAACAAAACAGCAAGTGTTCTTTTTAAATTCTAATATTTAATATAATTACATAATACAACCAGAAAAAAAACTACAAAAACTAACCTATACCATTTTCCATCCTCATGTTTTGAAGCGTATATCCTACCCGGGATGATATCTTCAATCTGCAACGGGCTGAAGGTCACATTTCCGTACATTTTCTGCATATCGTCCATCAACTGGTCCAGTTTGACATTCGATTCGTAAGGCTGGACCTACAGAAAAAATGAGTGTAAACAAAAAATATTTTATATATTATAATTTTTTTTAAAATTTTCATCGTACTTACGAAAAAGTTCCACGGATTCACCGCAAACGGAACTTTCACGTCATAGTAGACTCCGACCTCTGGCAACCTGGGCGTGCTCAATATCCCCGTAGATGGCATATTCTCTACGAAAAGTATTAATCCGTTAATAGATAATTAACAAAGTTCACATTTTTTTCATTATAAGATTTAACCAATACGCTAAATTTGAAAATCTGTAACGGACCCGCCGGATTCCGTTACATACATTTTCCATTAGTAAAAATCCGTTAAGTCAGAAACTTAACGGATTAACAAACCGTTAATATCCCTAACGGATTAACGAATTTAACTTTTTGATTAACAATTTTACTATCGAAATATAAAAATTGTTAATAAAAAAGTTAACTTTGCTAATCCGTTAATCGAAGTTACAAGCAAACTTACTGGTGTCGCCTATCTTGCTCAGTGAGATGAGTCGCTGAAGTTTCTCGGGTCGCTGGCTGGTTTTGCACTCCTCGTCAAAGCTGATCGATTCATTTATCGAGCACAAGTCGTTGCTTGGGCCGATCCTCTTGAAGAACTTCACGACGGAAAAATCTGCTTCTTCGTTCACCTTGATCAGCTTTAAGAGTACCGGCATACCCTGGGGCATCAGTTCATTGACTTTCTCGACAAAATCGGTTGGAATCCTGTCGACATCCATCCTAACCTACAAGCAAAAAATGATTTTGTTTCAATTTAATTATAATTAATTATGACAAATAATTGTACTTGATGAATCGAAATTAAATAATAAAAACAAATGATAAACAA
Source organism: Aphodius sticticus (assembly GCA_963966075.1). Taxonomy (NCBI): domain Eukaryota; kingdom Metazoa; phylum Arthropoda; class Insecta; order Coleoptera; family Scarabaeidae; genus Aphodius; species Aphodius sticticus. The sequence continues at coordinate 28,864,081 of OZ014514.1, forward strand.
CTAGGAAAAGAAAAAATTCCAAATGAATAAGATATAATAAGAGAGAAAAAAATTTAAAATAAAATAAAAACGGCAAAGGGAGAACAAGGAGATTAAAAAGAAATAAAGCCAAACAATCTACTAAACAACAACAAATATAGACAGAAAAGAAATTCAAAGAAGAATAAAAGAAAAATTATAAATAAGTAGAAAAAACTGTAAAGAAATAAGGTTAAGAAAATTAAAGAAATCCAACAAATTAATGCAAAGTACGAAAAACAACTGACAATAAACCACAACAAAGAAAAATAAAACAGGAGTAAAAAATCGACAATAAAAGCAAATAAACTCCAAAATAAACAAAAAAATTAAAGAAACAAATAAGGTTAAGAAAAAACGAACCGAATAACAACTAGTAAGAAAATTATCTTCATCCGGGCTGAAGTTAAATCCCCACTCCATAAAATACATTCGGCGTGGTACTTGAAAAAAAAAAAAATCGACTCATGAACTTGTCCTTACTTTTTAAGAGATAAGCTTGTATACCAAATTTCAGATCGATCACTTACGGCAGTTATTAAAAAAAAAATTGCGGCAGTTATCGTGTACACAGACAAACGGACAGACAGATGGATATAGCTAAATCGATTCAGTTTTCAATGCTGATCAAAAATATCCCCCCACAAAAGAAAACAAATAAAAAAAAACAAAAAAAGGTAAATAAGAATAAAAGAAACAAAGAAAGTCAAATATAACAAAACAAAACTAGAAATTAGATGTGACAAGACAACAAAAACATCGGGACATGAAAAAATGATAGGAAAATGAGAATGAATACAGTAGCGCGTTGATAATCCGAACCAAATGGGACCGAAGATGAATAGTAGAAAATACGAATTGCATACAAGATATAAAACAAAAGCAACATTTTTGTGTAAAGAGGAATCGACAAAAATGGCTTTTCCCTCGGTCAGTGATTTATTTTATTATTATTTATTTCGGGCGTTCGGATTACCGAGGTGCGGACTATCATGGCTCTACTGTACTATACAAATAAAAACATGAAAACAAATGAAAAAGCCAAGACCTGGAAATAGAAAAGGTATAAAAATAATCAATTGTGATTCAAAAAAGCCAATGCAAAGGTTATTCCACTGGTTAAACTATTCTGTTAAAAAAACAAAAACCAAATCTAACACAGAAAACAGAAAAAAGTGTGTAAAGATAAATACATGCATAAGAAAATTGGAAAGAAAGCTGACTACTGACAAAAAGCACCACCAAGAAAAAAAGTGAACAAACTAATAAGAATAAAATAACCAAACAAAGGAAGTTGATTATAACAAAGCAAAAAGAGAAACTAGATAACACAAGAAACTGGCAAAAAAACACCAAAAAAAGGAAGAAACCAAATTCTAATAAGAATAAATTTATGTAAAAAATAAATTTTTTAAAAACTACGCTTTATAACAAACTGGAAGTCTCCAGAAAATTTTACAAAAACTTTCCCAATTTCTTTTATTGATTTTTTTACACCATAAATTTGTCTATATGCAAAATTTTACTCAATTGGACAAATTTTTTATAGATTCATGCATTGTGACCAGAAATATGACCACAACCAAAATTTTAACTAGATTGGACATTGGAAAGTAGTAAAATATTGATTACAAGATTTGAACCTAACAAACAAACAAGTGAAGTTACGATAAGCGTAGAAATAAAGAAAAACAAAGAAGGTCAAATATAACAAGGCAAGAATAGAAAAGACAAGATGTTTAACATGCACTGGAGAACACAAACCGCTGACGTTTATAAATCTTTGAGAATTGACAATATTCAAAAAATCGTCTGCATTGAACAATGCAACTTAATACATAGGATTATAGGTAAATTTAAAAAAAGTGACATCCATCTGACCATCAATCACACAATCTCCGTGAAACTCACAAATACGAAACTCGAATCAGACAGCATGTTCATCAGCATCAAACACTAACAAACCATGGAAGAAACAGTGCAATAAACTCAAGTGTCAGGAGGTTAAATTCTTTGCCAAGTGAGATTAAAGCGTTGAAAAGTTGTGCTGTGTTTAAAAATCACCTTAAAAGATATTATGCATCTTATTATATGTAGAAAACTGTTGTTCTTTTGTATATGTGTTTAATTGCTGCTGTCTTTTTAACGTGTTTACTGTATCAGATGATTTGGTCTCGATATCAGCTGTTGGCGGTTTAGAGAACCTATTAGTGCCCAATGTAATGTAATTTGCTTTTCTATTGTTTGGAATTTGTATTTTTTTTTTGATTTTTCAAGTGATTGTTTTGTTAAGTTTTTAGAGAATTTTGTATAATTTTGTAACTTGGAGGAAATAAATAAAGAAAACAAAAACAACACGACATGAAAAAAATGCATATGATAGGAGTAGGAAAATGGGGAATAATACTATAAAAATAAAAAATTAATGATTATTGAAATAATATGTCTGTTCTGAAACCCATTTTTAAACCTTCTCCCAAACCTACATCATTCAATATTTTTAAGTAATTCTTCGTTTATCATGTACCCACATCTTTCGTCTTTAATATCTTGTACAATTTTTGTCTGCTAAGCTTAATACTTTCGGAGATATTCATGCAAACATAGGTGAACAACATTTCATAAAAACTTTTTCGTGCAGACATACCTTCACGGCCTGCGCCGGAAACTGGTTCAAGACGTCCGACAGCTGATCCAACGGGTAGATGGTCTCCGTCGAGAGGCTCGCAATCGAACAGTCGCCAATGTCGACGAAATACAGCTGCGCGTAGACATGCGTCGGGGCCCAATCGATGATCTTCACCCTCTGCCAATTGTTCACGTCGTCGTCGTTTTTCTTGTATCGCGCGAGAAACAGCCGTCCCTCGGCATTCTTAGGAGTCAGTCTGACGCACTTCGGAAACTTAGTCGGGTCCTTCGTGATGTTCTCCTTTACCTCGGCGAGGAGTGCGAGCATTTTTTCGTAACCGGGAGACTGAATCGTCACGTATATGTCGCCGTTCTCTTCCGTGTGTGACACGAACGCTTCCGAAACTGTGTTCTACGCAAGAGAATTTCGAGTATTATAGAGTTGCTTGGAGGTGGTTTTAAAACAAAGTTGTTTTGCTGGTTTTATATAGGTTTTTTTGTGATTTTTGCGATTTTTATATAAGATATAAGACTGATAGTGTATTGTAAAAAAATTGTTACCTTATTTAGAGTTGGAGTCGCAGATTCTATGGTTATTTGTGCGATCAGCGTCTGGTTTATCGATATGTTGTTGTTGTTCTCGGTGTCGTAGAGAACTGCTGAGATGAGTGTGTTTGGGCTGTGAGAAACTGTAAGTAAGAAGAAACAAATATAAACGTAATACACTCATCTGCAAAAAAGAAAACCAGGACATTTAAAACTTCTAATCTTTAATGTCGTTATTTTGTAATATTTTCCAAAATATTTATGATAATTTCAGAACATTGTTAGGAAATTAATCAAAATTGTGACCTGCTTGTGGAAATTTACATATGCAATATATTTTGTATTATGCTTTGTTACAGATTAATATATACACCATATACAAATGATGTTCTCGCGGGGAACTCAAAAAAAGTAAGTTCAGAAAATAAGATTTTCAATTACTGTTATACTTCTTAGTTACCAAGGACTCCCTGATACTGTACTTTTGAGAAATTAAGTACAGTAGAGCGTCGATAATCCGAACTCATTTGGACCGAAGGTGGTTTGGATTATCAAAATTGTTCGAATTATCAAACATTGCAGCTAAATAGTAGAAAATACGAGTATTGGATACAAGATATAAAGTATCGTTTACATCCACTTAACTTAACTTAACGTACAAAAAATTATACTTAACGTACGAAAATTGGATCCGTTCCATTTACATTCACTTACGTTGGGTGCTTGACATGCGCATTTGACAGTGACACAACATTAAATCCATATTAAATTATCGCTTTTATTATACAAATATGTTTATGTACACGCAAGTTGGATCAAGGTCCCATCATCTGTGTTAATAATCCGTTAATCGAGCTATAAATATTGCAAAACAACACAGAAATAACAAAGTTCAAGTAGCACGAGTAAATTTTTAGGTTATGTAACTGTCACCCGCTGTCACTGTCATCCAAATTGTCAAATCGAGAGCTTGTGATTGGTGCACTTAGCGCAAGGATTCTGTTAACTTGAAGTTGAGTGAACAAATCCGCACGTTACGTTAAGTTTTTCTACGTTAAGTGAATATAAACGAACACATATAATTCAATGGAGTTCAACTTTCTCTAATGTGTAAGTTTTCATACGTTAAGTTAAGTTAAGTGGATGTAAACGAGGCTTAAAGCAACAGCAATATTTCTGTAAACAGAATGCGACAAAAATGGCTTTTTACTTGGTTACTCAGTAATTTAATTTTTTATTATTTGATTTTTGGGCGTTCGGATTACCGAGGTTCGGATTATCGACGCTCTACTGTACTTGAAAATATGTGAAAGCTAGTCTCAAAAAGTTTAATAATTAATTTTTTTATTAAGTTAATAACTATATAAATTATATAAATAATTTATATATGTATATACATTTATTATAGTAAAACAATGTAAAAATTGATAAATTAATTAAACTTATTCTTTAGTTTAAGCCCCTTTGGGTACTGATTGATTTCACAGGAATTAAGAATGGATATAAAAAACAAATTGAGAGGGTAAAATTTTTAAGATAAGGTCACAGGTGTGTTTGAATAAAAAAAAATGTAATTTTTCCGTATCCCATACAAAAAAATATCAGTAAACAAGGTTTGTTTTTCAATGATAAAACAAAAAAATATTCAAATGAATTGTTTTATTCTGAACAGCTTTTGTTAGCAACTTCTTAACATATCTTCATTCGGAAGCAAATTTGTATTTTATGGTAATCCCAGTCCTGAGTTGAGTTCAGTTCAGTTTGTTTATTTAGAACATGAATGTTATTTTTGCTAGTTTATTAAAAACACTGTGCGTCAGAGAAAACGGGCCACCCAAAAACAAATTTCTCAATAAATTTGAAAATTCTCCAGTTTTTGCTTATAACGGTTTCTATTGGTACAACTCGGGCGCACCACTGCACAATGTATGCATTCTGTTGGTTGCCCTCGCAGAGTGTTTCGTGTTCTGTTGAAAAACCAACAGTGCAACAAAATCTGCACTCAGTGAATATTTTTCTCCACGAGCTCCGAGAGCTCGTATTGGCGACAGCAATAGGGCTCCAATATGTTCTGTTGGAATCGCACTCCCTTGCCCTACACTCATGAAAAATTGCACCAGTGTGCTCGAACTAGTGGCTAGTGCGCCCGAGTTTTACCAAATGAAAACACCATGAGTTTCCGATCGTATCTCATGAAAACGTCGGACGATATGCTAAAAGAATTACTGAATCAATAATGGCAATAAAAACAAGCAAAACTTAAAATCGCGGGTAATTACGAACAATTACGCGCAGTGTAATAAACAACTTACTTTTTATTACTTTATTTTTGATTGATTGGTACTTATTTCTGGATGATATATTTAAAACTTAAGAGTATACATTATATGCACAGTAGACTCGCGATAGTGTGAACACAAACATACAGTGGGTCGTTCATACTAACGAGGGTGTTCATAGAAACGAGGGTGTGTTGAATAACTTAACTTTATTCTTAAACCTAAATCCATTTATACTTGAACATTCCTAAAATTTAAAAAATCTGTAATTTTTTTCTGAATATATTTTTGGGAAATTTTGGCCATAACTGCTTTTTCTTGAATTGCTTTCAAGGTGATGATTTCACTGATGTTTATGGAGTTTTGCTTTGACCATTCTAGAGCAACATTATATGCCTTAATTGCATGGAATGGCAATTTTTGTTCTCAATGCACTCATTTTCATGCTCATCAAGTGAAGACATTTCCACAACATCTGCTGCTTCATCCGTGTCATGTTCTTGAATGCGTTTTATATCCTCTTTAAAAGGGTCTACTACATCTGGGTTGGCTGATAATTTCTCCCCTGATTTTCAAAAACCTTACAAAAGCCACGACGGTGTTTAAATCTTTGCAGCCAACCATCACTGGCTGTAAAAGTATCAACATTAAATTGTTTAGACTTTAGATAGTGACAATGCCTTCTCGTTCAGCATATTCCCCGAAATTGACAAATTATTCTCTCTTCTAAAAGCGGATATGCTGACTTTTTCAAGGTGTATTTTTTCGACGGCTTTAGCGTAGAAGTTACCGTATCGACAATAAGTTTTTCATTTTTCTTTATACCACACATTATGTTTTAGATAATGTCGTGACTGACGTTCCTTTTTTAAGTTCTTCTATAATGTTGGCATTTTCTCTTAAACTCAAAAATTTCTTTAATTTCCCCATCTTGCTCTAAGCATTCACATGGTGTTTCAAAATCTACAATTTGTGGTATAAAGAAAAATGAAAAACTTATTGTCGATACGGTAACTTCTACGGTAAAACAGTCGAAAAAATGCACCTTGAAAAAGTCAGCATATCTGCTTTTAGCAGAGAAATTGTACAATTGATTTCTTAAACAAGTGTATTCATATCAGAGGCATTCACAACTACCTTTATACGTGTAATATGTAAAACGTACTTCAAAGTATAAAATAATGGACTTCCCCGAGCGGTAAATAAGTAAAAATCCTGACTGAAACACATAATGCACTTGTTCGCACCATCGAGGGTTCACTCTGTTCACACTACACGGCGTTCAGTGTAAATAATTTCATGTTCGCACCACCGAGAGGTTCCCAGTATCGAGTGTTCACACCATCGCGATTGCACTGTATTCATAATTTTTCTTCAGTTATAGAGGAATGGGTAACTTAAACCTATGTGGTACTTTTTTCATTTTTATCTGTTGTCCATAAAAAAATAGCACATTACGTCAATTTCGTGTCAGATTCAGTAAAAAATTTGTTAAAAACTAAAAAAAAAAGATATTTAAAAAATCTACCACTAGATGGAAAATTATATACCTTTTATCTTTAATCTGATGTATTACTTTTACAATTCTGAGAACCTCACAAAACTCTACGTGCTTTGCAAGGAGAACGTAGGAAGAACAAATTCCTCTTAATGACAGAAAAGAGTAAAATAAATAATATGCAACCAGGCAAAAATGAAAAAAAACCAAAGTTAAAAATAAAGACACGATAAGAAAAAACTATAACAATGAAAAAGACAATAAATTATAGATCAATAAAGAAATAACGAAGTAGAACAATTAATAAACAAAAAAGGACAAAAAATGGCAAATCGACAATAGAAACGAGTGAAAAAGATATAGCAAGTGATTTAAGAGAGATTTTAACAACCAAATATAAAACAAAAACAAAAGACTAATGAAAAAGGGAAAACCATAATAAAAAAGTTAACAAAAAAGAAAAAAGCAATAATAATTACCTTGTTCCGCAATATCGGTCTCCAGTTGCACCTCACGCCCAACCAGTTGGTGCAGGTGTACCGAGTTGATCGATACCTCGTACAGTTCCTCCAATCCAGCCAAACAGCAAATAAACGCCTTCGGGAAAAAAAAAACATCAACAATAAATAAAAAATTATCCAGAAAAAACAATAACAAATTTTTATTAAATACATCAACACACTTCCATTCTTAACAACAAAAAAACAATCAATTATTGAAGAAAATCAAATCCATAATAAAAATAAAGACATAACCTCAATTTCTCAAGTGTCAAAACAAATATTACCTGCGCTTGGTGTTTAGCGAATTCCCTCTCGAGCTGGTAGATCTCCTCCTTTTTGACCCACTCCTCGTCCCCGTAGTCAATGAAGAAACAGTTGACATCATTTTCGCTGACCTCAAAAACGCGAACTCTATGCCAGAAGCCGTCACTAAGAGCGGCGTAGTAACCTCCCTGCGTTAGCGTCGCCGGCTTTCGCAAGGCCTTCCGTTGTTTCAGCTCCTTGTAGACCTCCGCAAATTCGTTTATCATCTGGTCGAACGATTCCTGCACATAACCACAAAAGGTTTATATGGGTGTGGTGAATAAAAACCTCTTAATTCTTGCTTCACTTTTATTTTTATTTATATAAGGTATAATTTTTTTTCAAGTTTTCTAGTATTCTGTTAAAAAGCCATATGAATTCCCAACAAATTGTTTTCTAATTAATTCCAATATCCGAATATTAGTAAAAATATACAGTTACAAACAAAATCTTGTGCAATCTGTTTCTTTTTTTTTAAATTCTACACCATTTGACAATTTTGGTGAATTCCTTTACAAAGTTCTGAAAGAATCATCAAAATCGGTAAAAGATTACAAAAGTTACATGCCGTCGAATAGAAAGGGAAAAAAAAAACTTACGGCTTCAGATGTACCAATCTGTCGGCACCAGACTTCCTTAGCGGATACGATGCTGGTGATCTCGGCTATCAAGGTTCCATCCTCTCGGAAATGGATCGTGTTGGTGGGGACGGAGACCTCGGAAGCGGGGCCCCCGGTCGGCCGCTTGCCTTTCTGGAAAATCTAAAGTTTCCGAGACGGCCTCACGTAAGAATACCTCATGCCCAAGCGACCACTAACACCAATACAAGTGCACACGCTCCGTGTAATGTATTAATATTATTATCAATGTTACAGGATGATCTTTCGTGTCAATCGTTTCACAAAGCGATGTAAGCGACAAATATATATAAAAAAATATTTACAACACAAAAAAAACAAGCGATGATTATATATATATATACAATGAGTTTTTATTAATTACTGTACGAGAGTAGGTTAAGTTCAATCTTTACTGTTGGTATCATCTTTCTGTTGTCTTTACCTCTCCACAGCTTATTATTTTATTTGTAAAATGTATCCATTAACATCCTGCATAACCATATTATATTCAAAAGGACGTGGATACTTGATGTTGGCTGAACGTGTCATGAGCGTCATGACTATTGAGGTAGCCATTAGATTCAAAAGTCTAAAAACTAGCCTTTTGAATCTAATTGTGTAAGATGACGTAAACAGCAAGACTAGCCGATAATAATAATAAAATTTGCTTTTATTTTGATACAATTGTTAATTTTCATTAGTTTTGTCAGTCGTTGACAAATATAACCTCAATTAAGTAAGCTGTGATTTTATGATGAAGGTTCAGATTACGATTTGATTGTCACAGCTTGAGTTTTAAATTAAATAGTTTGACAGCTGTCAGTGGTAAGAACCATTAATAGAAATAGTATAATTTATTATAAATCATAACTTACTTATTAAAATTTGGTGAAATCACTCAAAACATAAACAAAAAATACATATACATATTCAAGAACTTCTTGAAAATTGTTTCTCAATATATTTTGCTTTTTCCAAAACACAATCCTTTTCCAATTTTTATAAAACAAATATATAAAAAAAATAAAGCGTAATAAGTCTAACCTTTTTGTTATTTTACAAAAGAAAATGCTAAAATAAAATCGTTTTGGTATATTCTAATTCACGTTTCATCATTTTTGTTCTCCTTATAATATTTTCTATATTTATTTTGAATGTACATACTTACATAATTCTTAATTTCTATTTTTCTTTATTTTAGATGGCACATCTATTATTTCGTAGTAACTACTCAATAAAAGTTTACACTTCAATAATTTCAATCATCAAAAAGCTCTTTTTACCCTACACCAGACAAAAACCAAAACACAAATCAGCAAATATTCAAAATTCCACTTACGTCTTCCGGCTTACAACACCTCAGTACGTACTGGTCGGCCAGACAGGGCTCCACAGATATCGACTGGCTCCTATCAACAATCTCTAACCAATTGAGTGGCAATACCTCCTTATAAATATCTGTATAATCTGCCTCGAGCTGCCACTTCCAAATCCCATGATAATGCTTCTCCACCAATTCCGGGATCCTATTCAGCACATCCTGGTCGTTCGAAATCAGCATCGACTGTCGTTTCTTGTACTTCGGAGTCAGATCTTTCAGCGCCAAAGCAGCGACGTACTGCCTCACAGTGTTCTCATCGTAGAATTCCGTCGGATAACTTCTATAAGTGTGTTCGCCGACCTAAGAATGTTAAAAATTGAATAAGAAAATTTTACATTTTTGGTCGGCCCCTGTACGTAGAGAAAAACTTTGTGAATTACCCCTGTACATGCAAAATTTAATTTTTTGAATTTTTTTGGCAAAATGATATATTTACTGTTAGTTTGCAGTCGAACATAATCTTCTGCGTGCGATGCTTGTGGGGTAGCTTGGGGGCCCTCTGGACAACTTTGAAGTTCGGTTCCGATAATTTGTGGTACTTCGCAAAATTGTATAAATCCACAATCATGTCTCCCGTAAAAACAAGTTGTTGCTGAAAAAAAATTTTAAGTTATAGAAATGTCAAAATATATTTGAGGTTACAGTCACGTGAAAATATTTTTGAAGTTATAAGGCGATTTCGCGTGGAACGGTTCGGTTGCGGTTCGACTACCGATTTGAACCAACCATTTTCACATGGCGATTGATGATGTAACGGTTGCAGTTGGTTCGATTCGGTCCGTCAAAATCTTGAACCTGCCTGGCAAGACGGTTTGAAATATCGGTTCGTTTGGGTTGTCATTTTTAGGTTATAAGTTGTAAAATGCCGGTAAAATGGATAGGTATGTAGTTGGCGGAATGTGCGATAGACCACTGCCTATGTCATTACTGTCATATTTAACAGTAAGTGGGGCACCTAACCTATGAATCGAACCGGATCATTTTCCGTCGAGCGGTTACTGACGTTTCAAAAATGATGACGATTTAGAACCGTTCTGTCAACCACATCCAACAGCCAACCGGAACCAAATTGAACCGTTTAGCCACGCGAAATCGCCTATAGACATGTTAAAACATTTTTAGGTTATAGAAATGTCAAAATATTTATGAGGTTATAGAAACGTCAAAATATTTTTGAGGTTATAGAAACGTCCCAAATTTTTTGAGGTTATAGATATGTGAAAATATGTTTGAGGTTATAGAAATGTCAAAATATTTTTTAGGTTATGGAAATGTCAAAATATATTTGAGGTTATAGAAATGTCAAAATATTTTTAAGGTTATAGAAATGTCAAAATATTTGAGGTTGTAAAATTGTCGAAATATTTTTGAGGTTATAGAATTTTCAAAATATTTTCGAGGTTATAGACTTGTCATATTTTTTAGGTTACAGAAATGTCAAAATATTTTTGAGGTTATGGAAATGTCAAAATATTTTTAAGGTTATAGAAATGTCAAAATAATTTTGAGGTTATAGAAATATCAAAATAATTTTGAGGTTATAGAAGTGTCAAAATATTTTTGAGGTTATAGAAATGTTAAAATATTTTCGATGTTATAGAAATGTCAAAATATTTTTGAGGTTATGGAAATGTTAAAATATTTTCGAGGTTATAGAAGTGTCAACATTTTTTTGAGATTATGGAAATGTCAAAATATATTTGAGGTTATAGAAATGTCAAAATATTTTTAAGGTTATAGAAATGTCAAAATAATTTTGAGGTTATAGAAATGTTAAAATATTTTCGATGTTATAGAAATGTCAAAATATTTTTGA